>JAJKFI010040567.1:0-32432 GCA_029204185.1 Lerista edwardsae
GGGAGGGTGGAGGGAGGGGAGGGGAGGGCCCCCAAGTGAGGTGGGGAGGGGGGCAGCCTCTGCTGCCAAATCCTAGCCCCTGTGTGAGCCAGTCTGACGTGGGTCTCCTCGAGTCTGCACTTGCTCAAACATGGGCACTGCAACGGCGTTACTCAGGGTAAGGGAGGAAATGCTCCCTGACCCCCTCAACTCCCCCCCCCCGGGGGTGGCCTCAGCACTTGCCATGTGGGCACCGCCGCTGTTCCTGGAGCCACTGAGAATGGATTGGGCTGTCAGGGTCATGTCTGACGACAGTGCACTGTTGCCAGAGTAGTGTCACTGGCCCACTCCTTTGCTATGCTTAGACAGACCATCTCGTGACTTAGAGAAGGTGTTTAGAGAAGGCTGCAGACAACTTTGTTCCAAGCACATAACTAATTAGCATATGAAATAATTCTGGGATGGCAGTAAAGTCCTCAGTTGGTGATTGCTCTACCAGGGTCGTCAGGCATAACCATCCTGAAATTCAGCAGGACATATGGCTAATGTAATTCCCACATATTGCTTTTATTTGTCCCAAAGGGGGGACTCTACACCACTGTGAGCAAACAAGAAGTTATCTATCTAGTACCGCATATGCCCCATATAAGCCTATCAAAACCACTTCATCAAAGCTTTCCTTTCAAAGTCAATAACCAACAGTTGGGCTGCATGCAGATTCCCCATCCTGACGGGACTCAAGCTGTAGGGCCTCAGAAGTGGTACTTCAGCATTTCATGCGCTTCCTTGCCTGGTTTCCCAGTTCTGGTCCCTGCTGCAAAGCGATCACCCTCCTCCTTTTGCAGCCAGGCAAAATGTCTTCTAAGGGCCAAAAATAGTCACTCCCAGTTTGGGGCCGAAACCCAGAAGTGATGGTGTTTGCCCTTTAGAAGGCACTCTGACAGTTGATGAGGAAATGGCGCTAGAAGCAGCCTCCGAACATGGCCAGAGCACTGCTCCAGTCATGTTCAGATGGGTGCAGGTAAGGAGGAGGCCCTAGAAGGTGTGCCCCAGGACAGACCTTCTTCCAGCTATGCTGCTGGAGGCGGCTGTCTATGGGCAGCTCTCATTCCTTTGCGACTGAGACTTAAAACAGCTCTCACATGCAGTAATGGCATCTAAATGATTTAGCAACAGCTACTCACTTTTGATTGGCTCTTGTGTCGGGGCCCGCCCACCAGAAGTGAGGTCATAGCCGGAACCCAGGAAACGCCCCCAGGAACTGCCGCGCCTCCTCGGTAGGCTGCGCGGCGGCCCAGGAGAAGCCCGGGAGTCCTGGGCCTTCTCCAGAGCTGCCGTGCGGGCTACCGATTCCCCCCCAGGAACCACTGCGCCTCCTTGGGAGGAGGCCCCAGGCAGCCTACCTGCTCACGCTGCTGCTGCTGTCGGTCTCCCTCGCTCCACTGCCTGCCTGCCTGCCTGCCTGGCTCTGAGAACGTGCAGGCAACTCAAACGTGCAGGCAATTCAAACGTTGCAGGGGGCGGAGCGGAGCGCCGAGGGAGCTGACAAGTGGGTGAGCGAATGGGCGGGGCCAGCCCTAATCCTAGGAACGGGTACTCACGTACCCCCACGTACCTGCTACATGACATGTATGCTCACATGGCTACAGCACGATCTGAGGTAGTGGCGGCCTGGCAATCGCTGCTGCTGCCGCTGCTTCCTGCAGGACTCCTGGTGGAAGGGGCAAAGTGGCAAATAATCCATTGCCACAGTGGTATTCCAACTCTGGGACCCACTTTTTAGAATGGCACTTGTGTCACGACCCACCAGACGTTGATGTTGTGGCAGGAAGTGACATCACCAAGCAGGAAGTGCTGTCATTGTAGCATAATCGAATGACACTCCTGAAATGCAAACTGGCATTCTTGGACTGCAGCAATTGCACAAGCTTGAAACATCCCTGACAGAAAGCAAGATGGGGGCAAAATACAATGTAAAAGCACTGAGCTAAAAACAAAAGTAAAAAAAAAAAAACTCCCTTGAAAATTGAAAACACTCACAAAAGACCTGCAGCTTCCATAATGGCTGCTCCCGGCTTTCCATGACCCACCTGACATCAGGTCGTGACCCACCAAGTGGGTCCCGACCCACAGTCTGAATAACATTGAATTACCACAAGGGAGCTCCCGCTTCAGGAGTAAGGCAAGGACAAAGGACAATTCCCTGACTTGGTCCCTGCCAAGAACAAAAGTGGCCTTTGAGGGGAGCACCTTGAGCACACGGGCTTTCCTGAAGCCAGCCACACCTGAGCGCGCAGTCGTATTTGGGGGGCAGCAAGGGCTGCTTCCCTGTCCCGCAAAGGTGATGAAGAGACCGTTCTCTGCCTCTTTGTGACAACAGAAGCCCAGCCCAGCAACCACCAAGGGCAGAGGCAGAGTCTGAAACTCCGGCAAATCAGCTTGCTGAAGGAACTCCAGAAGTCCCGGTTTCATATATCCCTATGATGGATAGACTTTTTGTACTCAGAATTAGAATATGTCCTTTTTCTGTGGCTTGTGTAGAATTGCAATGAGTCATATAAGTACCCTGGAGTAGCTGCATGAATAGAAACTGATGCGATCAGGTAAAGTTCAGAACTATCTCATTTGCCATATTTTATGTAGCTCAGTGTATGGCCGCTGCTGGCTGGCTGGCTGGCTGCCCCATAAAACACACGCAGCGCCAATGGAAGGAGGAAGGTTAGCGTCCTCCAGGGATCACGAGAAGGAAGGCGTTGGAGCCCTGCCACATCCACAGTGGTTGTGCATCCGATTTTCAGCTTTCTCAGGGGAGCACCAAGTGAAACGGACCTTGGAACGGGGCGCCCTGGTGTCACCCCATTCCTTTTCAGGGATGTCCAAAATACCAAAAGACTCAGGAAGGAGCAGCCAGGACAACAGACAGGACAACAGCATCGGGGATATTGCTAAATGCCCGGTAACTGGCACTGATAGCACTACGCTGAACATCGGCATTTCTGCATGTGCAAAATGCATCACCTGCAGTGGTGTCATCTGCTCACCAGTAGACGGTACGCTGGACGGGACTTAGCGTGATCGGCAGCCCGTCCACTCACTTCCGCTTTCTTCGCGCTCCCCGCGCGGCTTTCCCTCGCCTCGGAGGGGGCGCCTGCTCGCCAGGGGGGATGGGTGGGGGGCGCGCCGGGTGCCTGGGCGAGCAGGCGCCCCCTCCGAGGCGAGGGAAAGCCGTGCGGGGAGCGCGAAGAAAGCGGAAGTGAGTCGACGGGCTGTCGATCACTCTAAGTCCCGCCCAGCGTACCGTCTACTGGTGAGTAGATGACACCACTGATCACCTGTATGTGGTCCTTACAAGAAACATGTAAAGTAAGTGAGCGTATCTTGAGACAGGGCCGGCCTTGAGCCAATGTGACCAATGGCATTGGGCCTCGCATTCTGGGGGGCCTCGCATTCTGGGGGGCCTCGCACCAGCGCAGCAAGCACATTGCCTGCTGCTGCAGCCGGGATCTCTATGAACAGCAAGTCAGTGGGGCGAGCAGAGCTGCTTCCCCTGGGACCCTCCCGCCCGCACGTGCCTCTGAATGGCTCCCAATGGGCCTCCTGGAAGCAGCTGGAGTGACGCCATCATGTTACCACTAACTACTTGCAGGAGCTGTGTGCTTTTCTTGGTGAGTGGAGGACCCGGGGGGAGAGTGGGGTCCCCCAGGAACTCCCCAATTTTGGGCCCACCACTTCTGGAGCCAACCCTGAGATGGTCACGGACTTTGTTACAGCAAGAGTTACAAATAACAGTAACTCTACAGTAACTCTACAGCAAGAGTTACAAATGCACCTGAGAGCACAATCCTAACCTGGAGTGAGGCCGGCATAGTTAGGCCAGCAA
Source organism: Lerista edwardsae (assembly GCA_029204185.1). Lineage (NCBI taxonomy): Eukaryota > Metazoa > Chordata > Lepidosauria > Squamata > Scincidae > Lerista > Lerista edwardsae. Next base: position 3,860 of record JAJKFI010040567.1, read on the forward strand.
AGCTTGGCAGGCAGAAGGGACACTGTAAAGTGGGTTTGGACCCCTCTCGGAGTCAGGGAGGGTGGGGCGCGTCTGTGTGTTCTCTGGCCTCCCTGACTCCGAGAGTGGTCCAAACACATTTTATGGTGTCCCTTGTGCTGGCCAAACGTGGCTGGCCTAACTGGGCTGGCCTAACTCCAGGTTAGGACTGCGCCCTGAGGAATAACAACATGGGAGGCGGCAGAGTGCCAATGCCAGCCCTGCCAACTGCGAGTGGCAACCCTGAAAGGCAGCCCTCATCGCTTAGTGTACCTCCCTCTGCAAGTGGCTCTGCAAGTGCTGGCATTTCAGGGGTGGGAAGGTGGGTTGGGGGCTGCTGCTTTCAGACAAGGGCAGTGAATCATCTTCTGTGGGTTAATACAGAGAGCTCAGGAACGTATTGTCTGTCTAAGTAATGTGAACACTGCCTAGCCGACAGGCTGAAAGGCTGCAAACGCTCCCCCCCCTTACCTGAGCGTAGCTGATTTCCACTGTCTTGATACTTCGGCCTTGGGGTAAATATGTTTTTATAGGTACTCTCCTTTGGAAAGGACATTAAACTGAGATCGGTGCAGCCAGCCTTGGATGGCTATCTAGGCAGAAGATCAGCTGGAGGCACTTTTCAAAGAGTCCGGGGTAAGCGATATCTTCACCAACATTATCTTTCACAGGAGCTAATAATAGTGTTGAATGTTCTCAAGCAAACATTTTCTGAGCAAAAGGGAAGCTGTCAGGCTGCCTGAAATTCCTCAGCCCCCTCCCTTTGACCACCTTTCCTGACACTTGTTTGCTACCAGTTTCACAAAGTGCCACTTGGATTCCCCGATCGCTTGATTTGAGCCATTCCATTGCTTAAAATTTTCATCGGCCTGGTAAATGTTATTCCAATCAGTTGAGGATTATGTTGCAAAATGGCACAGCTATGGGATAACATCATGACCAGTTCAGAGTGAAGGCAGGAGGTATTTGCCCTCACTCTGAAGGCATGGCAGGGAAGGGGATCATTTTGGCCCCTGATTGCAGCCTCACCAAAATAATTCATGGAATTATTCCATTCATTCACAATTTTCACACAGGATGACTATGTTTATGCATGTAGGTTGGAGTGGGCAGAATATGGCTATAGGCCATGATGGGTGGTGCAACCTCCTTCCATTAGAAGTAGGCTACTTCAGAAAGCCAGGTGCAAGGGAGTGGCAACAGTATGCAGGCAGCCTGTTGTCTCGTGCACTCCCTGAGGCATCTGCTGGGCCAACATGAGAGACAGGAAGCTGGGCTAGATGGGCCTTGGCTGATCTAGCAGGGATGTTCCTATGTTCTTATGAGTACATGTCTGAAGAGGAGCATCTGGTCTGGTGGCTGTCAAAGAGAAATGCTGTGGAGAATCTTGACTGGCCACCACTGTGTTGACCTCAGAGTTTACCTCAGAATGCCAGGTGCAAGGGAGTGGCAACAGAAGGCAGGCAGCCTGTTGTCTTGTGTGCTCTCTGGGGCATCTGGTGGGCCAGTGTAAGATTCAGGAAGCTGGACTAGATGGGCTTTTTGGCCTGATCCAGCATAGGGGCTCTTCTTATGTTCTTACATCACCACCAACTATTTCCAGGTGCCACACTTTGCCTCTAGTACCGCAAACGCTCTTCTTGGTGAATGGGGGGCCCGTGCGGAGGATGGGGTCCCGCAGAAATGCCCCACATTGGACCCCACTGCTCCTAGAGCTAGCCCTGTACAGGGGTGTTGATAGCAGTGGCAAATACTGCAGTTACCACAGCACACCATTTAAGCAGCCCCTTCAATTTGCCGTCAGAGCCATTCGCTGCCATTGCCTTTGGAGCCATTCCTTGCCGTCGCTGCCCAGAAGGGTTCCAACAGCAAATGGGAGGGGCAGCGTACACATTACATTGTGGCACCTCACTGCCCCCTGCAACTACACCACTGCCTTCCAGACAGGCAAAAGTTGTGTGCTTCAGTTCCTGCTTCAGTGGGTCATTTCTTGACAGCCTCCCTGCGCCTGTCTTCGTACATGACATATCCCTTTCTCTTGGTTCTTTTTATTAAGTTCAAAGGGGATCGAGACGGTTGACCAGCTTGGCAGCCATAAATCTTACGGAAAATTGTTTGCCACCAAACCATGTGGGAGCGCCCTGGTTATTGTATGCACAGGGCTCTCACGGTTCCTGAAGAGTGGCCCACATCTTCTGAGAGAAAAACAAGAAAGATTTGATAGTCTGCTAAAGCAAATTCTAATACTAATCTGTTGTTACTTTAAAAACACCGTAATTTGTCCTTGAGGAAACCTTGCCACTATTTCCTAAATATTTGGCAGCTATTATAATTCCCGTGTAGTTGACTTCCAAGTAATTGTCCTTAAACAATGTCATTTTCGGTCCTGGCATGGATTCAAATCCCATTAAAAAATGTATTAGCCCTAATTTAGTGCTTTCCTGACTGGCCACTGGAAGACCACCTTGCCTTAGGATGAGAAGCACCTTGTCCTCTCTTTCCGTCCATTGCGTGTTACCGTCTAAGACAAAGCAAAGCCCAGCAGATACAGCCGGTGTAATGGGACCGACTTTGACACGGATGGGCTTTGGGCGGCTCCTTCAGCAGTGCAGTCCTCCGCATGTCGATCAGAAGCAAGCCCCACTGAGTTTAAGAGACTCACAGCCCAATCCGATGGTGCTTCAGTGCCCAGAGAAACTGGTGACCGCTGTAGCCTGTGGGGGGCAGGAAGCTGCTGGAGCCCCCTCGGGGTTAGGGGGTGTTTGCTGCCTTACCCCCTGCAAGGCCTTGGTGGCCCAATGGTGCCCGTGTTTGAGCAGGTGCAGAATGAGAGGCCAGTGTAGGCCTCTGTGCAGTAGCGTTATTCACCTGGTACGCTGGGCGGGACTTACCTTTGAGCGGCAGTCCACCCGTTGCATCACGCCGCGTTCCGCCGCTTTCCCGCCCGCCCAGCGGCGCTAGAGCCCATAAGATTGGGCTTATGACTGTAATCCTAGCCACACTTTCCTGGGAATAAGTCACATTGAACACAACAGGACATATGTGAGTAGACGGGCATAGGATCGTGCGCTCAATTGCATTGTACTTTGTGTCTCTCAACATGTCAGCTTACTCATGAGGTTCCCTTTGCCCATGAGTGGATCCGAGTCCTAACCTGGATTGCAAAAATAGTTGCAACCCAAAATCTGTGTTTACGTTTTTCTTATAGCACAGCCTTGCCTTTTGGAAAAAAAACTGTATAGACATCTAAATTTGCAGTATTAGCGTTTAGGTGATTGTAGGGATGATTGCCAGGAGGTAGATTTATTGAAGTCAATGGTGCTTTTTTCCAAGTAAATGTGCTTAAGATTGGGATGTTGGTGTTATCACCTGTTTATCCAACTGCATGGAAGGCAACTTTGCATCCTAGGGGGACAGATGATATCACAGCCAACTACATCTGTGAAGATATAGCTGTATGTCACCATACAGCAGTGTTATTCAAACTGAGGGTCGGGGCCTGATGTCAGGTGGGTCACGGAAAGCTGGGAGCAGCAGACCTCACTCTTGCTATATTCTTGTTGTGAGTGTTAACAGTTTGAATTTTCAAGTGTACGTGTTTTTTTTTTAAATTGTTTTTAGTTCAGTGCTTTTACATCATATTTTGTCCTAATCTTGCTTTCTGTCAGGGATGTTTCCTGGTTGCGTGATTGCTGCAGTCCAAGAAAGCCAGTTTGTCTTCCAGGTGTGTCATTTGATTACATCACAATAATGGCGCTTCCTGCTTGATGATGTTACCACGGGCTATGACATCACTTCCAGGTTAATGACATCACTTCTGGTGGGTCCCAACACAAGCGGGTCCCAGTCCAAAAAGATTGAGAACCACTGCCCTATAGGCTATTTCCTTTATCACTCATTGTACGAACAAAAGCCAATCTTTACTATTTCTCCCATTTCCCATTACAGCTGCAGTCTAACCCCAAAAGCCCCAAAAAGAGGTACAAGAAGAAGCAAGTATGTCCTTAGTCTAAACCCTTGCCGTTAAGATTGACTCCCACCAATTAATCAGCTAAAGTGTTAACTGATTAATCTACTGACTGAGCCAATTAAAGCTTGTAGCCCTAGTCAGAGTTGGAATTACTGGTTTCAATCATTATTGTATTCTGTTGAACTTTATGTGTTTGTTTACATTTATGGTATGGGCTGCTCTCCGAAGCAAACTCCTTGGTTTTCGAGGAGGCCTATTCACAGCCATAATAATGAGATTTCACCATTAAACCCTAAGATGAGACCATGTCAAAGGCTTGCTTTGATAGCTTCTTGCTTCAAGAGCAAAGTATTTCTGTGTTAGAGCTGCAATTATCTGAGTTTAGTTTGAATAAAATATCATATACATTCAATCCCTGCTAAAGAAAGCACAAAAAAGAGGACTCCACACCAGAGGCGGATCTAAGGGGGGGTCAAAGCTCTAAGTTTTGCAAGAAGCCTTACCTTGCAGTGGAAAACACTCCTCTCCTGCACTGTTCTAGCCAATCCTCACAGGGAACAGCAACATCTTGGCGTTGCTTACTGGCTACAGCAGCAAGGGAGAGGAGGGATTTACATGACAGGGTAAGGCTTCTTGCAAAACTTACAGATTTGCCCTCCCCCAGATCCGCCTCTGCTCCACACTTGCCGTGGGCTGCTCAAATCATTACGTCAGAGATCCAAAGACATTCATCCGGCCATGCACCAAGAGGGGAGGCTGCTCCGGAGGGCCAGTACATCTTTGGGGATGGCTTCCGGCACGATGTGCGGAAATTGGCTGCAGTGCAGGCCAGACCTGAACCCGCACGATGGGACCAGAACTGTGCACCGGTTGTGGCCAGAGGGTGTTCTGAGAAACACTGGTGAAAACGGGAAGTGACGTTTTTATGCCTTTAGAAGGCATTTGAGGGATGGGGAAGTCGTGCGTGGCGTCCCTGGCCTCAAAACACGCTCCAGACATGACCAGAGCACAGCTCCAATCACATCTGGAGGTCTGGCATCCCTGACCCACAAGTGTCGTTCTCTGCAAGGGTTCAGGGAATGGAACCCCCACAGATGCCGAGGTGTGGCCTGTATGCAGTTTCTGATTCACTGATTCACGTTCAGTTTCTGGATTCACCAGTTTAAAAAAAGGAAGAGGTGACATAAAAACATAAGAGCATAAGAAGAGCCCTGCTGGATCAGGCCAAAGGCCCATCTAGTCCAGCTTCCTGTATCTCACAGCGGCCCACCAGGTGCCCCAGGGAGGCAGGAGACAACAAGATGCTTAGATCCTGTTGCCACTCCCTTGCACCCGGCACTGAAGTAGCCTACTGCTAATGTAAGGAGGTTGCACAACCATCATGGCCTATAGCCCACGATGGACTTTCCCGCCAGAAATCTGTCCAATCCTCTTTTAAAGGCATCTAGGCCAGATGCCATCACCACCTCCTGTGGCAAAGAGTTCCACAGATTAATTACCCACTGGGTAAAAAAAGTATTTCCTTTTATATGTTTTAACAGTCCCAACCCTCAGTTTTAGTGGCTGCCTCCTGGTTCTGGTGTTTTGAGAGAGGGAAAAAAAACATCCTTCTATCAACTCTATCCCTCCCATACATAATTTAGTATGTCTCAATCATGTCCTGCCTCAGGTGCCTTTTTTCCAGACTGAAGAGACCCAAACACTGCAGTCTTTCTTCATAAGGGAGGTGCCCCAGCCCCATAATCATTTTTGTCGCTCTCTTCTGCACCTTTTCCAGCTCCAATATGTCTTTTTTGAGGTGCAGCAACCAGAACTGTACACAATATTTGAGATGTGGCCTTACTATCCATTTGTACAATGGCATGATAATATTGGCTGTTTTATTCTCAATCCCTTTTTTAATTACCCAAAGCATGGAATTGGCCTTCTTAATTGCTGCTGCGCACTGGGTTGACACCTTCATCGAGTTGTCCACCAGCACCCCAAGATCTCTCTCCTGAGCCGTCACAGACAGCTCAGAACTCATTAGCCTATAGGTGAAGTTTTGGTTTTTTGCCCCAATGTGAATCACTTTACACTTGTCTATGTTGAAATGCATCTGCCATTTTGCTGCCCATTCCCCCAGCTCGGAGAGATCCTTCTGGAGCTCTTCACAATCCCTTCTGGTCTTCACCACCCGGAAGAGTTTTGTGTCATCCGCAAACCTGGCCACCTTGCTGCTTATCCCTGTCTCCAGGTCATTTATGAACAAGTTTATTGTTTAACATTTATCGGTGTGACAGTGGCTATCCTCCAATCCTCTGGCACCATGGCAGTTTGAAGGGACAAGTTGCATAAGCTAGTTAAGAGGTCAGCAACTTCGTTCTTTAGTTCCTTAATAACTCTTGGGTGTATACCATCTGGGCCTGGTGACTTATTTATATGTAATTTATCAATTTGATCTAAAATATCTTCTTTATTAACCATTATCTGCTTTAATTCCTTAGTTAGGAAGGGCTGTTTAGGCAGCGGTATCTGCCCAAGTTCTTCTGCCGTGAAGACAGACGCAAAGAATTCATTTAATTTATCTGCAATCTCCAAGTCCCCTTTTATCTCCTTTTTATCTCCCTCACCATCCAGCGGGCCGACCACCTCTCTGGCAGGTTTCCTGCTTCTAACGTATTTGAATAAGCTTTTATTATTCCCCTTTAAGTTGCTAGCCATGCGTTCCTCAAACGCTTCCTTGGCCTCCTGTATCACCTTCTTACATGTCTTTTGCCAGAGTTTATGTTGTTTTTTATTCTCACTGGGGCAAGACTTCCATTTACGGAAGGAAGCTTCCTTGCAATTTACACCTTCTCTAACTTTGTTTGTCAGCCATGCAGGCACCCTCCTGGACCTTTCTTTGCGGTATACACTTCTGCTGGGCCTCTACTACTGTTATTTTAAACAGCCTCCACGCAGCTTGGGGAGACTGGACTCGTTTTACCTTCCCTTTCAATTTCTTCCTAACTAGCCTCTTCATCTGAGGGAAGTCTGCCCTTCAAAAGTTAAGGGGTCTTGTGTCAGATTTGCTCTGCACTCTTTCCTGGACATGGATTGGCAAAACCAATTGCAGCATGGTCACTGTTTCCCAATGGCTCAATAACACTTACATCCCAAACTAGGTCTCGAGTACCATACAATATTAAATCCAGAGTCACCTGTCCTCTGGTGGGCTCCATGACTAGCTGCTCTAAGGCACAGTCATTCAGCACATCAAGGAATCTGGTCTCTCTTTCTTGACCAGAGCACCAGTTGACCCAGTCAATAAGAGGATAATTGAAGTCCCCCATGATTACAATCCTGTCCCTCTTGGTCAACGCCCTGATTTGTTTCCTCATGTCAAGGTCCCCTTCAAGGTTTTGATCTGGAGGACGATAGCACCCCCCCCCCACTATTTCTTCGCTCTTTTGACCTGGTAGTTTAACCCACAGTGACTCTATGGTGGAGTCAGGGCCACCTTCAATTTCTACTCTGCTGGATTCTATCCCTTCTCTGACATAGGTGACCAACATGCCCTTCCCTGTCCTTTCTATAGAGTGTATAGCCTGGGATTGCGGTATCCCACTGGTTCTCTGCATTCCACCAGGTTTCCGTTATGCCCACTATGTCAATGTTTTCCCAGCCACCAAACATTCCAATTCTTCCATCTTTGCTCGGAGACTTCGGGCATTTGCACAATAACACCTATACAGGGGGTTCCCTAAGTAGGGACCCTTATTTGAGCCATTCACCTTGCCTCTTTTTCTACTGGACCAACTGTCACTAACACTCCCACTTGCAGTCCAATTTCATACTCTGACATTACTCTGTGGGACTCCCCCCCTCCTCCCCCCACAGGGACAAGTAGTTCCAAACCGGACGCTGCTCGGCTCCTGTTGGCTTTCCCCCAGGGATCCATTTAAAAGCTGCTCTGCCACCTTTTTAATGCTATGCGCTAGCAGCCTGGTTCCACTTTGGTTCAAGTGAAATCCATCCCTCTTGTGGAGGCCTGGCTTGTCCCAGAACGTCCCCCAGTGCCTAACGAATCTAAACCCTTCCTCCCGACACCACCGTCTCATCCACGCATTGAGGCCCCTGAGCTCCGCCTGCCTAGCTGGCCCTGCGCGTGGAAGGGGTAGCACTTCTGAGAACGCTACCTTGGGGGTCCTGGCCTTCAGCGTCCTGCCTAGCAGCCTAAATTTGGATTCCAGGACCTCCCGGCTACATTTCCCCACATCGTTGGTGCCAACATGCACCACGACCGCTACCTCCTCCCCAGCACTCTCTACCAGCCTATCTAGACGAGACGTGATGTCTGCAACCTTTGCACCAGGCAGGCAAGTCACCATGCGGTCCTCACATCCATCACAGACCCCCCTCTCTATATTCCTAACTATAGAATTGCCCACCATAAGGAGATCACAACCCCCCTCCCGACAAGGAGCATCCTTAGTGCGACTGGATGTGGGCTTGTCCCCGGAAGAAGGGGTCCCCCCTGGGGGATTGATTCCCTCTGCTCCAGGCTGACATCGTGGAGACTTCTTACCCTGTCAGCTGATGAGCTGCCTCTCTGAGGGTGGGACGAAGACTGCAAGTCCCCAGAAGTCCCATTGTCATCCCTCTCTGCCTGCCTCTGCTTCTCCAGGTCCGCAACCAAAGCCTCTAGGGAGCAGGCGCGTTCCCTGAGTCCCTGGAGCTCCTTGCACCGAGGACACACCCACGACTTGTGCCCCAGAGGCATACAGTCGTACATGTGGCACTTGCTGCTCATGAGGGCACTCGCTAGAAGGTGCTGCTATGTACTCTGACCTAGAAGCTGATTGCAGCCCCAGGAATGCAGATAACGGGATTACCTTCTGAAAGGGGTAACTGAGTCACTCCCTAGTTGGCCTAGTTCCCACACTCCTTACTATTCCACTTTATGCTGCTTTATGCCTGAGCTTTTGGCTAAAGTGTATTTTAGACCCCAAATACATCTTGTGTCTAGTTTAAAACACTAATACCTAAACACTAAAGTGTTCAAAACACCAAGAGTGCTATCCCGCCTTCGTTGAGACTTATTTCAGTTCCTACTCTCTCCTCTGTTTTATCTGGGTTCCTACTCACAAGTAGACTCTGGTCCTACTCAGAGTAGACCTGTGTAGGCTTGAGCTGTAATTCTCTACAGAATCGGCTCCCTGTCAGTTACTATTTGCTGCTTTTACTATGTTCATTTGTGCCTATTTAGTTATATGTATTTCCCCCACCTGGCTTCTGTGCCCTGACTAATGGACCTTCACAATCTCCTCCTCTACTTTTAAGGTCACACTATTAGCTCTGCTTTTAAGGTCACAGCTTACTGTTACTCTTACTTAAACTTGCTTAGACCGTACACTGGATTTACTGTAACTACCTTTAAGGTGAAAACTTACTTGTACCTACCTTTAACCTTTCCTTAAACTTAACCTTAAACCTTAGAGTAGATTTACGGGTGAGAAAGAACTCTTACCTTCTCTTTTCAAGGATCCTTCTCCCTCCTTCTCTTCGCGCAGATGCATAACTTGCTTGTCTCACCAGGCACTTTGTCGCGGAAGAGGCACTTCGTCGCAGGACAGCACTCGCTGCTCGTGAGGGCCCTCACTAGAAGGGCCCTCACTAGAAGGTGGCAGCTGATGATAAGACCAGAAAGACAAACATGCCTGATTCACTGCGGTGGAGTGTGTGAGGAGGCCAACCGGCAAAGAAGGGAATACGACCTTGAGGACCTGTCCAAGCTTGACTTGCGATTGCCTGCTGAGGCTTGATGGCCGGCAGCCAAAGGAGAGAACCACACTGCGAAGGCAACATCTGGGCCTGAGGATTGGCAGATCACAAGAATACTGTCGATTTGTAAAATCCCCATTGAAAAAACTGGTGGCTTAGACTAGCTTGCCCATGTAAGCCGCCTTGGGCATTTGCTTCGGCATGGGAAAGGCGGGGTATAAATTCTTCAAATAAATAAATAAATAAAAAGTGCATTTTGTATCACACACCAAAATACAAAACGTGCACTGAGCAGTAGCCCTGATATTAGGTCTTCCCTGTACAATTTTTTAACAATATAAGAGCAGAATGGGATAGGTTTAACATCTACAGGAATTATGGATGCGCAGGAGAGCAAACGTTCCCCCAAGAAAACATGAAACGTGTTTACTTTTTAAACGCAGACACTGACCAGTTCTTGGCCACACATGCATTTTATTCCATAAATAGTGCTTTAGGATGTCTTATCTTCTTTGGACAGGTCAAGTGCCAAAGGGGAGATTATGTGCAGCGATCACGAGTGGTACATTTCAAAAAGGTTTTCCTTCATTGATGTGAGAAGCCTCAACAACATCTTGAGGATGAGTCTGGTGAGATCCACAGGATAGCCTCAAAACTTACAGCCAGTCCTCAACGACTGCATAATCAACTAATAGTTCAACCATTGAGACAATACCTTGGGGCTTTCTTCCAGAGGTCCCCCCCAGCTCTTCTACTGATGTCCTCATACATCTTTTATGACTTCAATGGTGATGCGAGCATCCCCAGGCATTTCCCTTCCAACCTATTCCCTGCTTGTGCTGTCTTTGAATAGCTGTGGATGCTCCTAACTCCTTTATCCATTCCAAATGCATCTGTTTAGACAGGAAATGACCTTGAGAGTCACACTCATGCAAGACCATCATCAAGAACTTAAAAGGATTGAAAAGATTTCTGCCAGACTTGTTAGAAGTTTTCCACTCAGAGATTTCATAAAACTATTGTGGAGGGGTGGAAAGGAAGTATTTTGGATTTCTTTCGGCGTAAAATAAAATGGTAACACATCCACTGTCAACCCAGCCTGTTTACAAAGGGCTAAAAACAAAGTTCAGGTTTCATTTGAAGGGGGAAAGCTTGGCTAGTTTTAATACTAGAGAAAGAAATGTTTTTCAATTCAATTCAATTCAACCTTTATTGGCATATAAAGAAATGTTTTTTAAAAGCCATGTTCCTCTCCGTTTTTGCTGCTGATAAACACTGGGGGAGAAAAACCAACTCCTGCTAACTGGGCAAGAGGCGCTATTTCAAGTGGTGCTCCTCTCATATTTAGCGGGGGAGAGTAATTGTCCCTCTTCACCACCCTGCGCAGTGTCTTTTCAAGTGGCTGTTGCTGGTGGGGTTCTGCATTCTTTTTTTCAGATTGTGAGCCCCTTTGGGACAGGGAGCCATTTAACTTTATTTTTATTATTTCCCTATAAACCTCTTTGTGAACTTTGTGTTAAAAAGCGGTATATAAATACAAAATGATTGATTCTGTTCTACAAAATTATACTTACATTTCACAGTACATATCCCATATAGCAGTGTTATTCAAACTGTGGATCAGGACCCACTTAATGGGTCGCAACCTGATGTCAGGTGGATCGCGGAAAGCTGGGAACAGCTATCTTGGAAACTGCAGACCGTACTCTTGCTATAGGCCTTTTGTGAATGTTCACTTTGAATTTTCAAGTGAGGGGTGTTGTTTTCAGTTCAGTGCTTTTACTTCCTGCCGCAACATCACTTCCGGTGGGTCCCGACACGAGTGCCACTCTAAAAAGTGGGTCCCGGTCTAAAAAGTAAGAATACCGCTGCCATATAGCATTTTGGGCAAACTTTGGCAATATTATATATCAGATATTTGAAAGTATTTGGTTGATACACAGTATTAAGATGGAAAACGTCCGAGTGTGGTAGCAAGCTTGCCACATTTTGATTGCACGGCCCAGGCTGGGTCTTTCCTCTCCCACTCCTTGCCTTTAGTTTCCCTTTCTTATTTTCCCCTCCAATTCTATGTTTCCATTCATTGTCAAGATCTTCAACTCTCCTGTATTTTATTATCAGATCAGGGGTTGGTATAAACATCAGCACACGTCTGAAAACACAGAGCTTTGCAAAACTAAAGGAAAAAAGCTGAGAAGATTTAGCCGAGAGGGTTAATGCCTCCGTTTGCCCGAAGATAACAGCTGAAGATCTGAAGGTCGTGAGCTCGGGACTGCCGGAAGTCCCTGTGAGCGGCAGACCTTGCAAACTGCGGCTGATTAAAGGCTGAGTTCCAGCTGCCTCGTGGGAGGAGGAGTGTGCTGAAGTCAGCTGCGTCTCTGGTGGGAGCAGGGAAGCCTCTTATCAGCCAGCAGAAGACAGACGGGTGGCTAAGAAAGAAGGCTAAATCCAGAAAGATCCATCTGTATGTGTGTAGTTCTTGAAAGATAGAACATTTCTGTAAATTGTAAAAACCTTCGGGTTTGTGAATAAAAGTCTGCCTATGTAAACCGCCTTGAGTTATAGTCATTAGAAAAAATCTAGTGATCTTAAGAAAGGCGGTATATAAATACATGTATTATTATTATTATTATTATTATTATTATGGGTTACAATGACGCTGTAGATGGGCAACCCAAGCCTGAGCTTCCAGAGGAGCAGCAATAGCAAAATGGCTGCCGCTGCATCTAGCGGGATCGTGGCAGCCGCCAAGCAGAGGCACAGCTAAAGAAGTGCAGGGGCAGCCATTGCAAGGGGGGGGCGGCAACACGCCAGTGACCAGCATGCACCATTTGCCTCTGCAGCGGCTTGCAGGAGGTTCTTGGGGCTTGGAGAGCAGCCAAGGACTTGGGGGACAAGCAGGAGAGGGCTGAGGGAGGCAGCAGAGCAAGGGGCCGTTGGGGGCAACGATTGTGTTCGCCGCTGACATCTCGGCAAAAGTTCTCGTGCTTGTTTTGTAGAGGCAGTGAACACAGCCACTGGCCGCCCCTTGCTCCGGGGCTTGGGGAACAAAATCAGGGGCTTTAGGGGCAGCAGGAGGGGTCTGGGGATGCAGCAGGAAGCAGAGCCTGTGCTTGCCCCCGCCACCTCTCGCAGAGTCTGGTTCCCCCCCTTAAAGAGGCAGTGCGGTGAACAGACCCGCTCGTCGCCTCTTGCTCTGGGGGCTTGTGAGGCAGTTGGGAGCTTGGGGGTAGGCAGAATGGGGTGGGGGGAGGAGAACTGTTCTTCAGCTTTTCAAAAACCGCTGGGATGAGACGTCACACCCGGACGTGGGGGGGGGCCTGTGGGGAGCATCTATCTGAGCTTTGCACCAGGCTCCAGGGTGGCTAGCTAAGCCAGTGCCATCGAGGTCTCCTTGGGGGAAGGGGACGTTCATCCCCTTCCCCTGAGGAAAGCCCCTGCCCCTGCAACGGGATTCCTCGAGTCTCCACCAGCCATTTTGCTGGCCGAGAATCAAGCAGCCCCATGCTGGGGCATTGGATCCGGTGGTGGAAGCCACTGCCCTGTCCCAAGCCCCTCCCCGGGTGGGCCTGCTCCTCCCCTCCCCACCCCGTTCCACCCTCCCTGCCTCTCCCCCATCCCCAAAACACTTGCTTGTCACTGGCGCTGCAGAAGCGTTGGCGGCCTGCCCTTTCGGCACTGAGGCCGGGCACGCGTTCGTGGCAGCCCAGCACCAGTGCCCCCGCCTCCCCATGCCACAAACGGGCTTTACGGTGTGTTCGCAACGCACGTGCCACTGGCAATAAGGCCCGTTGGGTTGGGCCCTTAATGGGTGGGGTGGAGGGAAGCGATCGTAGCCACGTCATTTGTTTTGGATGAGATCGCCACCAGTTGCGTGCCTGGCCCTGTAGCCGGCCCGGGGCTAGGTCCATGGATGGCCGCTCCCCCCCCCACCTACCTGAGCCTCATGGGACCCTCGGCTGCTGTCCAGAAACACTGTGACACCTTCGGACAACCTTTACTTACTTTTTACGGAGGGTGGAACGCTGGGGACAGAGACAGCTGTAGTGCCGCCCTTAAAGGGCCCAACAGTGGGCCCTTTAAGTGGGGCGTTTGCCCCCCCCACCTCAGACAATGGCAGGACCACCCCCGGTCACCGCTATTTATATTCCAGCCTGTTAAGTCATATTCTGCTTATAAGAAATTAGCCCAATTATCTCAGGAGTGAGGAATCCGTGTAACAAAAAAGGGGGGGGGGAAATCAGCAGTTCAGAGATAAAGGCAGTTTCTCTGCAGTAATTCATTATATATCCTACTTTCATTGTATTTATTCCTGTTCTGTTTTTGTTCTATCTTATCCCACTCTATGAATACTGTTTTACTCTCCACCTAAATGATATCTGACTAAAATGAAGCAAAAATTAGATGATACAATGAAGGTTTGTGGCATTCTCTCTCATACCTGTCACAGGCCCCTTCCAACAGCAGATAATGAAAATTCAAAGTCAAACCATTTAACTTTAAGTAAATGGAAATGAATTTCTGGAGCAGAGATAGTCTTTCACTTGTGAAAGGAACAGAAGCACACTGACAGTGAATACCAAAGGTGCAACATATAATTGGGATAATGTTTAAATATTAAGTGCTGTTATATAATACAACTTGTGTGTTTTTAATTTTTTTTAACATCACTGAAGGTCCCCCCCCCCCGTAAAAGTATGGCAGATGAACAATTCACTGTTAGAAGAGGCATCATATTATTAGAAAGGCTTTGAGCTCAAATGAAGCAATTTGCAAAAAAAGGGGGGGGGAAGCCTGTAATAGCATGCCACATCTGTGTAAAAAATTAAGTCTAAAGCTAGACTCTAACATTTACATTTTGATCTCTATTCCCGTGTGTGTTCCAGTGCAAACCCAGAGCTCAGTGCATGCACATGCTGGACCGATGCTGCTCCATTTGCTTCTGTGGAGGAGCAGCTGTGTAGCTGCCTCCTTCATTTCAGCAAATGGGTGTGTCCTTTTGCAGGTGCAGAAATTACATGCGATTCCATGCAATTAGCTGTCTATTCCATACATTCGGTGTGTTCAGCAAATCACCAGCTCAGGGGAGTGAGTTGCTGTTGTTTAATCACGACCCTTCCAGGCATATCAGGGAGAAAGTTACACCGAGGGTGCAATCCTAACTTGCACTGGAACGGGAAGGCTGGCGGGCCTGTGCCTTAACAGCTGCATCACAACTCCACCCCCCTCCCCAGGCCAAATTGAGGGAGGGGGGGGAGTCCTGTGTGGAGACCTCCTGGGGAAGAGTACCAGCAATAAGAATTTTGAGAAAACAAGAGTGAACCAAATGTCCTCCCGTCTGTTTTTGTGTGGGACAAGAAGCTGTTAGTGCAAAGTTCTCTCCTGGTGCGCCAAGTTGTTTTGTTTCACCTGGACTCCCATCACCAAAGTTTCCCTTTGTGAGACCAGATTGTAATAGCCCTGGTCTATTCATCTATTCCTCTTGTCATCTGGGCTGCAATCTCCCTGGCAGGAACCTTAGGGGTGGTGGCAGAGGCGTTTCTACAGGGAGGGCAGAGCTCTATGTTTTGCAAGGAGCCTTACCCTGTCATGTAAATCCCTCCACTCCCTTGCTGCTGTAGCCAGTAAGCAACGCCAAGATGTTGCTTTTCCCTGTGAGGATTGGCTAGAACAGTGCAGGAGAGGAGTGATTTCCACTGCAAGGTAAGGCTTCTTGCAAAACCTAGAGCTTTGCCATGCCTGTAGAAACGCCACTGGGTGGTGGGCTGTAATTGGATACACATTTATGAATCCTATACTCGTGGCTCTCAAACTTTTTAACACCAGGACCCACTTTTTAGAATGACAATCTGTCCGGGACCCACCTGAAGTGATGTCATGGCCTGAACTGCCCTCATTTTGACACTAGAGTCTGATGCTTTCTTGAGAATGCAGCAATAAGTTGGGCTCTTTCTCAGCCATTTTCCAATAGCAAAGTGAATCAGAAAGAGGAAAAAAAAGCCTTGACACCACCACAATAACCCCACAGCCCTCCCCCTTTCTAGCACCCCATTTTCCCGTATTTTCAATATGGCTGCTCTAGGTGCTTCACGGCCCACTTGAAATTGGCTTTGCGACCCACAGTTTGGGAGCCACTGCTATACTCCATCCTACGATGCAAATGGGGCAGGGGTTGACAGCAGGTGGGGTTTTCTGTGGTTTTCCCCTTCCACAGTTTTCTACGGGGCTACTGCTACCTGTTTTGGGTGGAGGTTTTCTGCTGCCTCCTGATCAAAATGGATTTGGGGCCCCAGGGGCACGTTATGTGGAACGTGGCTGCAAAGCAGCATCAACACTTTGAGGAATTGTTGGTCTGCCCTCATTTTTGTTGGATCTAGACCTCCGACGCACCTCCACCCTTGGTGTTTGTGGCATTCAGCTAAGGCTGGAGGCTGAGGCCAGGAGCGATTTTGGGACTGGGTCTGAGGCTGCAGTCCTACACATACGCACCTGGGATGCAGCCTCATTGGGATTTCCTTCTGAGTAGACAAGCGTAGGATTGTACAGTAAACTGATGGGGCATCATGGTCCAGTCTGGAGAGTCACGAAGGTATAGGAGAGTCATGCTTAGTATAAGAAGAAAGTATAATTAAAAGTGAATGTGTTGGCAGAATGTATTAGTGAAATGATTGCGTGCGAGTGACCGTTGCTTGGTTCAATTAGCTCGACAAGAGGCCAAACGGGTGAGTTATGGGGTCTGATCAGGGCTGTGGCCGACTCAAAGTTCACTGGGGGGGAGGGCAATGTCATTATGCCTCTAGTGCTCCCGCCCTATCCCCTGTGCTGCCCTGCCACACACTCCCCAGCACCCGTTTGGGAGGTGCTGGATGCAAGGAGGGCGGGTGGGTCAATAACGTGCCACTTTTTCCTCTGCCCTACGCCCCACCTCAACTGGCCCCAGCTGCTCACTCCTCCCCTCGCAGCACCACAAACCCGCCTCTGGGTCTGATGACCACAAACTGATGAAATCCTGCTCCATCGCCATGAGAGGAACTCAGAAGTTATCACTGTGGGGTTGCATCAAGCCCGACAAGCAGGGAGCTCCTACCGTTGGATACAGTCCTCACCTCCTTGCCCAGGTATGGTTCCATGGGGGACAAGCAGGGTTTTGCAGACATCCGGACGACCAAAAGCCAAGATTGGGTGTTGGGTTGATACTGGCTGGTGAGCTGGGAAAATAACAGCTGAGTGGAAAAGTACCAAAAGGACTATATAACTATGGGGCGGACTCCACTTGGGTGGTGACCAACAGGGCATCCAGCAGTTTGGATGGACCACGTGTCTGGGAAAAATAGGGAAGGAAGGAAGAAGGTTAGACTTCCAGTAATAGGTACGGATGATGCAATTTAGTACTTCAAGCAGTTTGGCACACACACATTGGAACTCCTTGCCACAAGATGTGGCCTGCAGTCTTTTAAAAAGAGGATTGGACAGATTCATAGAACAGAACTCCATCACAGGTTAGCTATGATGGGTATGTCCAATCTGAGATCAGCTGGTTGCTTATCATGAGGCTGGGTAGGAATTTTTTGCCGTCAACTTGTGTCCTATTTTCTGGGCAGAAGCGGTGCCCAGTGCGGGTTTCTGTGAAGATCGGCTCAAAAATTTAGGAGGCTGTGGTGCGGAGCAGAAAGCACTGCACCTGGACAACGTTTTCGTCCCACAGGATCTAGCCATGGTTTGGAGGATCCTGTTTTATTGTAGATGGCTGCTGCAGTGCATACCTGGTAGTTTATGATTATTTTAGTCAATGTCAACATCTCGAAGATGTAAAACTTTGCTAACTTGCCTTTCCTAACTGAGTTAAAGAGGCACCTTTTAAGCACTGGCTTTCTTATTTTTAACATATTTGATTCCCCCCCCCCTCATTTTTAGGGTGGGGTTTTTGTTAACCACCACATAAAAACACAAAACACCTCTTTTTGGGAGTTAAAATAGTTGATTAAAAACACAAAACACCGCATTTTGGTGTTCAAGGTATTTTCCAGAAATTAAAATAAATTACTTTTCCAATCGGAAATAATTCTGCGGTTGTATCTGCTGACACTATATCACCTATATCATCCACCTAGTTCACTTTTAAAGCATTTAAAAATTAATAAAAATGAGAACTTGGAATGAGAGTGTGGAATAAAAACACATAACACTGCGATTTGCTATTGTAATCAAGAAATTTTGGAAAAAATATCACCCAAAAACCTAATTTTAACAAGACAGTTGTAGATCAATTGTCTCTAGTCACCCCAGCATGGTGTCTTTTCCAGTGGCTGTTTGCCTTTTTTGTGTCTTTTATTAGATTGTGGGCCCTTAAAGGCATCTTTTGATTTTTTTAAAGAATTGTGAACATTCTGTTGCTTAAAATATAAATTTTACAGGAGGAGTGGGGGAAGGAAGAGAGTCATTGGGCCATCTGGTTCAGTGTTGTCTACGTAAGCCTGCTGTAGCTCTCCAGAGGTTCTGCCAAGCCTTGCCCGGAGATGCCAGAGTAACATAGCTACAAGCAGCGGTGTCATCCTACCGGTTCGCTGGGCGGAGTTTCTTCGCTCGCTGGGAGGGTTTCCGTGGTGATCGGCAGCGTGCTCGCTGCCTCCCGTTGCATAACGGGAGGCAGCGAGTACGCTGCCGATCACCACGGAAAACCTCCCAGCGAGCAAAGAAACTCCGCCCAGCGAACCGGTAGGATGACACCGCTGGCTACAAGGGTGAGGGGGTTAGTATTGCAGGCCCTGGAATGTGCAAGCGCCCCCTCCCACTCACTGTTGGAGCCATTCTGGGTGGCGATAGCAACTGTGCGGCCACCCACACAGCGCTGTGCTGGGCCTGCAATACTAACGGGATAGAATTGATAGAGGGATGTTCTTTTCCCTCTCTCACAACACCAGAACCAGGGGAAATCCCCTAAAATTGAGTGTTGGGAGAGTTAAAACAGATAAAAGGAAATACTTTTTTACCCAGAGGGTAATTAATCTGTGGAACTCCTGGCCACAGGAGGTGGTGATGGCATAAGAACATAAGAAGAGCCCTGCTGGATCAGGCCAAAGGCCCATCTAGTCCAGCTTCCTGTATCTCACGGCGGCCCACCAGGTGCCCCAGGGAGGCATGAGACAACAAGATGCTTGCATCCTGTTGCCACTCCCTTGCACCTGGTACCAGTAGCCCACCACCTTTGTAAGGAGGTTGCACAATCCATCATTGCCTATAGCCCACGATGGACCTTTCCTCCAGAAATCCGTCCAATCCCCTCTTAAAGGCATCCTGACCAGATGCCATCACCACCTCCTGTGGCAAGGAGTTCCACAGATTAACTACCCGCTGGGTAAAAAAGTACTTCCTTTTATCTGTTTTAACTCTCCCAACCCTCAGTTTTAGCGGATGCCCCCTGGTTCTGGTGTTTTGAGAGAGGGAAAAGAACATCCCTCTATCGACTCTATCCCTTCCCTGCAGAATTTTGTATGTCTCAATCATATCCCCCCTCAGGCGCCTTTTTTCTAGACTGAAGAGCCCCAAACGCTGAAGTCTTTCTTCATAAGGGAGGTGCCCCAGCCCCGTAATCATTTTTGTCGCTCTCTTCTGCACCTTTTCCAACTCCACTATGTCCTTTTTGAGATGCGGCGACCAGAACTGGACACAATATTCCAGGCCTAGGTCCCTTTACAAGGGGATGGGACAGATTTCTGGAGGAAAAGTCCATCGTGGGCTATAGGCCATGTTAGTAGTATAGTAGGCTATTTCAGAATGCCAGATGCAGGGGAGTGGCAAGAGGATGCAGACAGCCTGTTGTCTTTTGTGCTCCCTGAGGCACCTGGTGGGCCACTGTGAGATACAGAAGCTGGACTAGATGGGCCTTTGGCCTGATCCAGCAGGGCTCTTCTTATGTTCTTATGTTAACCCTTCCCTATAGCTGAGTACTGGCCAGAGATTGTACTGGGGACCTTCTTTATGCAAAGCAGGCATCTCGGCCATTGACCTCTGTTCCCCATCCCCTTATTAACAGCAGACTAAAAAAACAGGGTATCAAACTTCAAATATGACATAGCAGCAGCATTGCAATTAAGAGACAAACCTGAAAATGGCGACCGCACCTGCTTAATTGCTTCCAGTGTTATTCCCTATGTCCAGCCCCCATATTCATGCCAACCTTGTACGGCATGGAAAGACAGCAGAAGAATGCTATTCAGAAGTCTTTAATCATTCCTCTACCCACTTACGGGCCTGCTCTCTAAAGGCTCTACGGCATACCTGTGCATTTCTTGATCAGCATGCAAAATTCCTAAGGCTATTGCTGAGAGCGCTGTGGGTGGACAGAGAATAACACGAGAGCCCTCTCATTTGCAATATGTCAATTAGAGGGGAAAAAACACATACAGACAACACTTGTTTAAATAACCTGTGAATGTCTCTGCCTCGTATTGGTCATTAAACCTAGAGTTTGAGTAGCATTTTGCTTGAGGAGGAAAGATTCAGCCAGCCAGCCAGCCAGCCACTCTTTTTCTGTGAAGACTTTATATATAACACTCAAACAATTGATGTCCCTGTGGTATAAACAGGATAGATAATGAATATAAGTGGGATAGAAAATTAATCCTACTTGTGAGGAAGGAGACAGTCATAATTCACTCAGGCTTCTCAGTTCTTGCGTTATGAGGTCTTCAGCTAACTCTTGGGATCCATCCCACATCCCACAGATGCTCATTATGAATTCTTTTTATGTGCAACATGTGGGGACTAACTAGTTTCCTCTCTCTTGGTATTAGCTGCAGTCCAATGCATTTTGTATTAAAGTCGACTGCAAACACAGATGCCGTCTAATACAAAGGATTGGCATGCAGACTCTGTTTTATCATTGAATTTATGTATCTTAATTTGGTTTGAAATGAAAATGCTCAAGTGAAAATAAAAACAAAGGATGCTATCGATTCTTTGTTTTCGAGTTGCAGGAGGAAGAAAGAATGGGCGTTGCCGTTCGGCCGATGGCAGTCGTCAACACAACCCCTTTTAGCATGTTACAATGGAGTAAAAGTTAGAACAGTGGTGCTCAAACTTTTTAGACTGGGACCCACTTTTTAGAATGGCACTTGTGTTGGGACCCACTGGAAGTGAAGTCATTAACCTGGAAGTGATGTCATAGCCGGAAGTGACATCACCAAGCAGGAAGTGCCGTCATTGTGACGTAATCAAATGACGCTCCTGGAACACAAACTGGCATTCTAGGACTGCAACAATTGCACAACCCTGAAACATGAAACCATGAAACATCCCTGGCAGAAAGCAAGATGAGGACAATATATGCAAGATGAGGCAAGAGGCACTTTTTCAAGTGGTGTCCTCTTATATTTAGCAGGGGGAGAGCAATTGTCCCTCTTCACCCCAGCACAGTGCCTTTCTCGTGGCTGTTGCTGGTGGTGTTCTCCATTCTTTTAGATTGTGAGCCCTTTTGGGACAGGGAGCCATTTAGCTTTATTATTACTATTTGCCTGTAAACCGCTTTGTGAACTTCGTGTTGAAAAGCGGTATATAAATACTAGTATATAAATACTAAGCGGTATATAAAAGCGGTATATTGAAAAGCGGTATATAAATACATATAATTTATGTATTTATAAATTATAAATACATAATTGATATATTATGTGAAAGCAGTGAACTGAAAACATTTTTTTTTAATAAACCCTCACTTCAAAATTCAAACCGTGAGCGACTCACAACAGGAATATAGCAAGAGTCAGGTCTGCAGCTTCCAAGATGGCTGCTCCCAGCTTTCCAGGACCCACCTGACATCAGGCCATGACCCATCAAGCGGGTCCCAACCCACAGTTTGAATAACACTACGTTAGAACTTTGCTTTTTAGAAATCCATGCTTAGCCCCTTTGAGGTGTTTTAGAATGCCTTGGAATACAGTACTTCTCTTGTGGAAAGTAAAGTCTTTGGGAACCTCCACTGGAAAAAAAAGAATAATATATTGAAAACTCAGAACTGTCAGAACTGTCAGCTCTTTTCAGAGCCCTGGTTCTCAAAGTGGACCTTCTCACCCTCAAAGAGAGGATGAGCGGGGAAGCAAAACATTCCTTCTGCCGCATTTGATTTAAGGTTGAGTTATGGGGGCCAGGATCAAAACGTTACGCAGGCTGTGTGTCTCCAGAACGCAGGGAACCAAAGTGCTACACGGAACTGAGGTGCTCTTGGCCAAAGGTGAGTTGCTGCAAAGTATTCCTGGAATGCAGGCAATGGGGAGGCAAAGCACAACTCAAACCAAAGGACACCCCCCCCCGAGCAATGTGGCCAGGGACAACCACTCCAACCTGTCCCTCCTTTAGCTTTGGTAGGCATGTGCAGAAGCACCTTTGTATCCTGTAGTTTTTTGAATTATATATTTTTGAAGTACTGGCCTCATGCTGACATACAACTAGCAAACCAGTTTCTACCAATGATGCATTAGAACAACGTTGGTAGAAATGCAATCCTCAGTGCATCACTGGTAGTAAATATAAATGCTTTCCAAAAAACAACTAAGGACCCAATCCTATCCAGTAGTGATGCAGCCACATTGTAGCCTGAGGTGAGGGAACAAACGTTCCCTGACCTTGAGGAAGCCTCCATGACTGTCCCCCCAACACAGGAAACCGTGCGCACTCCATTGGCATGACTACATCAGCACTGGAAAATTGGACAGGATTGGACCCTAAGGGCACAAACCTAACCAACTTTCCAGCCCCGGGCTAAGGGCAATGCAGCTCTGAAGAAAGGGAACAAACATTCCCTTACTTTGAGGAGGCCTCCTTGACTGCCCCCCCAACTGCAGGATGCAGCACATGCACCATTGACACAGCTATGTCAGCACTGAACACTTTGACACTGGGTTTATTAATGGATTTGCTCCATAAATAAACATGACGACTGGGGAATGAGAAACCAAGATGAACAACAGAGAGATGACAGACGCATGACAACATTGCGTGAACAACTGTACGAGTGATATGAACAAACAGTGTGTGTGTCTGTGTCTCCTGTGCAAAACACCCCATCTGGAAGGGCCCTCAACACAGGAGCACAAGTTATGCTGAGTTTTAGGAAGCAAGGCAGGAGGTCTTATTAGAACATAAGAAGAAATGCATACACTCCGAAGTGTGAATGTAATCACTATACCACTTCACATTTGCACATGGGAGACGGCACATATGTCGTTTGTATCACAAAGCAGCATGTTTGGGAGATAAGACTGGTTGATTTCCCTTCCTGATGTACCAGTTTGACATATACAAGGAATGCTTAATATACACTATAACTCCTCCCTTTATGTAAGCAAAGTTACGTACCATAGATTCTCAAGTATAAGTCAATCTCACAGATAAGTTGAGGGCAGGGTTTGATCCAAAAATCATGGAATTTTCTATGACCCTCAGATAAGTCGGGGGTAAAACTTGGGGGGGGGGGGGGGTCTGACTATAATTTTGTCTGATTTTACCCTCCCTTTGTTTCTCCCACACTGAGAAGGTCATGAACCAATCACTTCAGTGAGGGGAGAGTGAGGGAAATGGTGCTTGTGAAGAGAAGTATAAAACACCCCCCATGACACAGGACAGATAGCACTGAAATGATGTTGGTGGCGGGAAGGGGAACAGATTCAAACTGCAGGAAAAAAACACACCACAGCATAGCAAATTTGGAAAGGGTTATAAGTTAAAGAGCTAGAACAGTTAGCTTCTGAGCTCTGGACCAATATAAACAATGAAACAGAGATCAAAGGACAGCTCTCGTCAAACCTTGAAAATTCTCTGCAAGCGTAAGCTATCATCACACTTTGCAGACAATCAACATGCAGCTGACACCCCTGAATGAGGAGGCAATTTACAGCTCGTTTATTTGCAAAAATTTATGGTCTTATTGCCCTCTTCTATTATGTATAGTAATCCTAACAGATTTGTATAGCTGTCCCACTGAACCACGTGGGACGTGGTGGCACAGCGAGTTAATCCGCTGTTGCTGGGCTTTCTGACTGCAAGGTTGGGAGTTCAAGACTGCGTGACAGAGTGAGCTCCCGTTGCTTATCCCAGCTCCTGCCAACCTAGCAGTTCAAAAGCACCTCAGTGCAAGTAGATAAATAGGGACCACTTCGGTGGGAAGGGAACGGCGTTCCGTGCACTACGGCGTAGAGTCATGCCGGCCACATGGCCATGGAAACTTGTCCTCGGACAAAACGCCGGCTCTACAGGCTTTGAAACGGAGATGAGCACCGCCCTCTACAGTCCGTCCCGACTAGACCATTCGGTCGTGGGGAAACCTTTACCTTTTACCCACTGAACACTGAATACTTTATAGCCATGGCTCTCAAACGTTTTAGCAGCTCTATAGGCTGTTGCCTGATTTATAAATGGCAAGGGGTGTGGCTATAATACTGACTGGGTATCAGTGCGCCCCCCCAAATAGCAACTTTTTTAACCCTTGAGGCACATAGTCTAATATGCCCTGTCGGCTTTGCAAACCACCAAAACTTGGTCAAAACTGGTGGGCCCCGGATGCACAGTTTGAGAACCACTGATTTATAGTATAAGGTTGTGGTTCCCAAACTGTGAGCCATGGTTCCCTGGGGAGTGGTGGAAACCCGCCGGGAGCCACGGAATAACCACAAAAAATCCACCGCCCTATACAATGTATAGGGAACTAATGGGGAACTGCATTCAGTGATCCAGTTAAAAAAACCATTTTCTACCAATGATGCGTTTGGAGACCACTGGGGTGAGGGATACTATAGTGTAAAGGAAGACACTATAAGACACTTTTTGCTTTGGTAAAAAGTCTGATAAACTGGCTGCACTGAAATCTACACGCAGGAGGGAAGAAAGGGTGTTGCGGGGGGGCGGCGAATGGGTCTGGAGGCAAGGGAGAGGGGCCGCTTTGCACAGACGTTCAGGGGCGTGAATGACTCTCCTTCCCTCTCCTCCCAGCAACGCCTCTGAACAGAGGAAAACCAGGGAGGAGTTCCCAAGTGCAACTGAGTGCTTGTGGTGAACTGACACTCCATGCAGGAGTCTGAACGGAAAGCCTTTCCTTTCATATTTTCATTAGCAATAACAGAGCAGAACTGTCAGGGCAAAGGGGCACAAGAAGGATATGCCCCATTCTCATGTAAAAAGGTCGCTTCAAAAAATAAAAGTGGTGCCTATTCTAGTGGCGCGTGGTGTGCGTCCGCGGAGAACCAGCTGCCGCCACCTCGTCGCGCACTGGCATGAACTGTGAGGCACCCACGCAGGCGCTCGTGATGCGCCGGCGAGGAAGCTGGGGCTGGCGGACCTGCTGTGCCCACACGCCAGGCGGGCAAGCTCTGCGAAACATAGACACAAACTTGCAGGGACTGACAAAACAGCCCCAGCGGACGCGGTCCGTCGACCTCCCCCGAACCCGTGACTCTCCTGCCGGGCCCCCGCGCGCCCGTTCCCCGCTGAGAGGAGAAGCCGCGGCCGGCGCGGGGAGGGTCGGGCAGGGGCAAGGCAGGGAGCGGGAGGAGAGGAGCGGGGCTGCCTTGCAGCACCGCGGCCGGACGCCAGGGGAGTCCCCCGTCAGCGCTGGCGGAACCCGCGGCTGCTCCGCGAGCCAGGTCCGCGGCTCGCGGGAAAGGCACGAGGCCGGGGTGGCTTTGCTCGCAGTGCGGCCCCCAGAAACGGGTCGGGGGCGGGCGGGAAGGGGCCTTGGAGCCGGGCTTGTCCCTGCCACGCTGCGCGGCGACCTCCGCGCCAGCCGCTTGGCGAGCTCCGGAGCGCAGCCACCCGGCGGGCTGCCGTGGAACTCGCGCCCCGGCCCGAGGAGGGCAGCCGGAGCCCGCCCGGGGCCGAGCCCAGTGCCGGGCTGGCTGCTGCTGGGTCGCCGCCTGCGCCGCTGTCGGGCCGGCGGAGCGCTGTCCGGGCGCCGCGCAGAGCCTCCCTCGGCCCCGCTCCGTGGGCTGCGCTCGCAGAGGCTCCCTCGCGCGGCTCCGAACTGCGAGCGGCGGCCCCGGGCAAGTTGCAAGAGTGGCGGCTGCGGCCAGGGCGGGAGAGGCTCGGCCCCAGCAGCGACGGCGAGCGCCGAGCGCCGCCTTTTCTCCAGGGAGCGAACTCAGCGGACGGGAGCGAGTTCCCAAGAACTTGGGCTGCAACAAGCCGCCGCCGCCGCCGCCGCCGCTTCTTCCTCCGGGGCCGGGGCGCCTCCCGCCCCCGCCCGTCCGCCCCCTCCGCCGCCCCATTGGCGCTGGCCCACCAAGCGGCGGTCAGCGGCGCTCCTGAGAAGCGCTCCAAGACTCGCGGGCGGGGGAGAAGGGGACGCTCGCTCGCCGCCCAGCCTGCCCGCGGTCCCCTCCGCGCCGGACTGCCGGCCTCGCCGGGCGCGCCGCTCCGTGCCGGGGAGAGCCCTGCCCCCGCCCCCGTTCCCGCGCCCCCGCCCCCCCGCGCCCGCCCGCCGTCCGGACACGTCGCCTGTTGGCGGGGCGGCGCAGCCCCCGCTCCCCGCGCCCCCCTCCTTCCGGGCCCCCCCCGCGCGCGGCTCGCTCGCTCGCAGCCCGGCAGCGCAGATCAAAGCGCCGCGCCTGCCCGCCTCCCTCCCAGTGGCCGCCGCTCACTAATGGGATTGCAGCGTGCCGGGCTCTGCCGCAGCCGCCGGAGGGAGAGCAGCCGCCGCCGCCGCCGCGCTTCGCCGACACTCGCCGGGGCTGAGCCGCGGGGATGATCCGGATCTTCCCGGATTTCAGCGTGCAGGTGACTGCGGCGGCGGCCGGCGGGGCGGCCGGGGGAGTGCCGGCCGGGCCGGGCATGGGGCGAGCCGGCGCCGCGGCCAACGGGAACCCGCAGAACGTGCAGGGCATCACCTCCTACCAGCAACGGTGAGTGCTCGGAGCGGACGGGGCGGGCGGCGGAGGGTCTCGGCGCGCAGACCGCAGCCGAGCGCGCGGAGGGGAGCGGGAAGTGCCCGGCCGGCGGCAGCCCGAGGTGGCGGCGGCGGCAAAGTTTGGGCTCCTCGCGTCGGGACTTCGCAGCGCCGCTGCCTCGCGCGAGCCCCGCGGCGTGGCCGCCGAGGGGTGCGCCTGAGCGCGCTTCGCCGCCGGGGTGGATGGCGCTTTCGCCGGGCGTCCCAGCCTCGCAGGCCCCGCGTGTCCGGCCACGCTCAGCCGCTCACCTGTTACCAAGCGGGGAGCCCCTCGTTGGGCGCAGCGCTGTCGGGGAGTCACCGAGCGCTCGCCCAGCCGGCCCAGGCAATCGCTCCCCGGGAAGTTCAAAGACCTTCCTCACCTTCTCGCCCCCCCCCCCCGTGCTCCTCCTGGTAGCGCAGAGTTTAATGGCGTGACGGTCTGTTCTTTGGCCAAGACAAACAGTTGTGAAGTTTTCGTGCGCTTTTCTTTGCTATGAGACGATCGTTGCAAAGACCCAGTGACAGAGGAGTAGGAAGCCAGGGCGCCCCCCCCCTCGACTAACTAAGCTAGCCCACATTTTGTTCCTCACCTTTGTTGTGTTCTGCATGTGGCTCCAAATGTTTTGTCTTTTAGTTTCGCATTGAGTAAGACTTTGGGGCGAAGGAAAGTACAGGGATGTGACTGAACAGACACAAGTAGTACTTGAAACTTAAATGTCAAGCGTCACTGGTTTGGGAACTTCTGTTTGGAATCACCAATATTGATCTCTAAACCATTCAGACTGAAAACTGATTGATTTCACCCCTTCATCAGCTCTGAACCAGACAACTCTTAAGGGCAAGTTGTGGAAAATACACAATTTGCATTTCTTCCAACTTTTCTAGCAGGGATGACTTTCCAGTACTTTTGCTTTCTGGAAATTTATGATAAAATCTGAAACTCCTGAGGTTATCCCACTAGATGACCAATGGCTCTCCTAGCCATTAATATTTGAAATTCAAGATGAGCCTTGTTTTGCTTCAAGCAAACACAGGAATCTTTTTTGCAAAATAAATGCTGTGCTAGAAAGGACAGGAAAAAGTTGGTGTAGTGTTTGCCTTGCTTGGTTTCTGAATTATTTTTATCACTTTCAGAATTATTAAATCACAGTGGAAACTGTGTTTTCTTTAACTAGGAAGCACAAGGCAGCAATCAAAATAATTTTGTCTGTGAGACAAAATCACAGGGTCAAGGGTCAGAATTAACAAATCCACTTTTTAGATAAACGAAAGCTATTTCTTGAGAGAGGTATGCATCTTCTCTGTTTTTAGCATTGTATTGTCTAGACTTGTCATAAAAAATTAGATGTATTGTAAGAAATTATAGGAATACTACTTAGTAAATTAGTTTTGCTAATTTGTCAAGAAAGTGCAATTTCATACAACTGACTGTTTATTTCAACTAAGGCTGCAATCCGATGGATCCATACCTGAGAAACCTACTTCCCAGTAAGCATGCTATAAATACTTGATTTTAGGAGACCAGCCTCATTCTTTCATCATTTAAATCTATACAGTACCAACTTACTTTCCTTAAATGCACATTAAAATAAAACCCCAAGGTGTCCCAATATTAATGTGGCACACAAAAATTAAGACACTTTCCCTCTTAATTTTTTTAAAGCAAATGCACTCTTTCTGGTGATTCTGTGAAACTGTTTAGTAAGGCAGCAGGATATTATTAGGAAGTCTCCCCTTTTTGCTGTAAAAACATGACACCTGTGAACTTCATTGTTTTGTCTGAGGAGGGGGAAGCCGGAGGTTGAGCAAACTTGTATCCAGACTGCCTTTATGGAAGGGTGTAGGATTAACACCCAAACCCACTTCAGGGAATCCTGTTGATGTTCTTAGGAATGCTATTGCTGGCGCGTCTGTGTGTGTGTGTGTGT
>JAJKFI010040568.1:0-32418 GCA_029204185.1 Lerista edwardsae
GGGAGGGTGGAGGGAGGGGAGGGGAGGGCCCCCAAGTGAGGTGGGGATGGGGGCAGCCTCTGCTGCCAAATCCTAGCCCCTGTGTGAGCCAGTCTGACGTGGGTCTCCTCGAGTCTGCACTTGCTCAAACATGGGCACTGCAACGGCGTTACTCAGGGTAAGGGAGGAAATGCTCCCTGACCCCCTCAACTCCCCCCCCCGGGGGTGGCCTCAGCACTTGCCATGTGGGCACCGCCGCTGTTCCTGGAGCCACTGAGAATGGATTGGGCTGTCAGGGTCATGTCTGACGACAGTGCACTGTTGCCAGAGTAGTGTCACTGGCCCACTCCTTTGCTATGCTTAGACAGACCATCTCGTGACTTAGAGAAGGTGTTTAGAGAAGGCTGCAGACAACTTTGTTCCAAGCACATAACTAATTAGCATATGAAATAATTCTGGGATGGCAGTAAAGTCCTCAGTTGGTGATTGCTCTACCAGGGTCGTCAGGCATAACCATCCTGAAATTCAGCAGGACATATGGCTAATGTAATTCCCACATATTGCTTTTATTTGTCCCAAAGGGGGGACTCTACACCACTGTGAGCAAACAAGAAGTTATCTATCTAGTACCGCATATGCCCCATATAAGCCTATCAAAACCACTTCATCAAAGCTTTCCTTTCAAAGTCAATAACCAACAGTTGGGCTGCATGCAGATTCCCCATCCTGACGGGACTCAAGCTGTAGGGCCTCAGAAGTGGTACTTCAGCATTTCATGCGCTTCCTTGCCTGGTTTCCCAGTTCTGGTCCCTGCTGCAAAGCGATCACCCTCCTCCTTTTGCAGCCAGGCAAAATGTCTTCTAAGGGCCAAAAATAGTCACTCCCAGTTTGGGGCCGAAACCCAGAAGTGATGGTGTTTGCCCTTTAGAAGGCACTCTGACAGTTGATGAGGAAATGGCGCTAGAAGCAGCCTCCGAACATGGCCAGAGCACTGCTCCAGTCATGTTCAGATGGGTGCAGGTAAGGAGGAGGCCCTAGAAGGTGTGCCCCAGGACAGACCTTCTTCCAGCTATGCTGCTGGAGGCGGCTGTCTATGGGCAGCTCTCATTCCTTTGCGACTGAGACTTAAAACAGCTCTCACATGCAGTAATGGCATCTAAATGATTTAGCAACAGCTACTCACTTTTGATTGGCTCTTGTGTCGGGGCCCGCCCACCAGAAGTGAGGTCATAGCCGGAACCCAGGAAACGCCCCCAGGAACTGCCGCGCCTCCTCGGTAGGCTGCGCGGCGGCCCAGGAGAAGCCCGGGAGTCCTGGGCCTTCTCCAGAGCTGCCGTGCGGGCTACCGATTCCCCCCCAGGAACCACTGCGCCTCCTTGGGAGGAGGCCCCAGGCAGCCTACCTGCTCACGCTGCTGCTGCTGTCGGTCTCCCTCGCTCCACTGCCTGCCTGCCTGCCTGCCTGGCTCTGAGAACGTGCAGGCAACTCAAACGTGCAGGCAATTCAAACGTTGCAGGGGGCGGAGCGGAGCGCCGAGGGAGCTGACAAGTGGGTGAGCGAATGGGCGGGGCCAGCCCTAATCCTAGGAACGGGTACTCACGTACCCCCACGTACCTGCTACATGACATGTATGCTCACATGGCTACAGCACGATCTGAGGTAGTGGCGGCCTGGCAATCGCTGCTGCTGCCGCTGCTTCCTGCAGGACTCCTGGTGGAAGGGGCAAAGTGGCAAATAATCCATTGCCACAGTGGTATTCCAACTCTGGGACCCACTTTTTAGAATGGCACTTGTGTCACGACCCACCAGACGTTGATGTTGTGGCAGGAAGTGACATCACCAAGCAGGAAGTGCTGTCATTGTAGCATAATCGAATGACACTCCTGAAATGCAAACTGGCATTCTTGGACTGCAGCAATTGCACAAGCTTGAAACATCCCTGACAGAAAGCAAGATGGGGGCAAAATACAATGTAAAAGCACTGAGCTAAAAACAAAAGTAAAAAAAAAAAAACTCCCTTGAAAATTGAAAACACTCACAAAAGACCTGCAGCTTCCATAATGGCTGCTCCCGGCTTTCCATGACCCACCTGACATCAGGTCGTGACCCACCAAGTGGGTCCCGACCCACAGTCTGAATAACATTGAATTACCACAAGGGAGCTCCCGCTTCAGGAGTAAGGCAAGGACAAAGGACAATTCCCTGACTTGGTCCCTGCCAAGAACAAAAGTGGCCTTTGAGGGGAGCACCTTGAGCACACGGGCTTTCCTGAAGCCAGCCACACCTGAGCGCGCAGTCGTATTTGGGGGGCAGCAAGGGCTGCTTCCCTGTCCCGCAAAGGTGATGAAGAGACCGTTCTCTGCCTCTTTGTGACAACAGAAGCCCAGCCCAGCAACCACCAAGGGCAGAGGCAGAGTCTGAAACTCCGGCAAATCAGCTTGCTGAAGGAACTCCAGAAGTCCCGGTTTCATATATCCCTATGATGGATAGACTTTTTGTACTCAGAATTAGAATATGTCCTTTTTCTGTGGCTTGTGTAGAATTGCAATGAGTCATATAAGTACCCTGGAGTAGCTGCATGAATAGAAACTGATGCGATCAGGTAAAGTTCAGAACTATCTCATTTGCCATATTTTATGTAGCTCAGTGTATGGCCGCTGCTGGCTGGCTGGCTGGCTGCCCCATAAAACACACGCAGCGCCAATGGAAGGAGGAAGGTTAGCGTCCTCCAGGGATCACGAGAAGGAAGGCGTTGGAGCCCTGCCACATCCACAGTGGTTGTGCATCCGATTTTCAGCTTTCTCAGGGGAGCACCAAGTGAAACGGACCTTGGAACGGGGCGCCCTGGTGTCACCCCATTCCTTTTCAGGGATGTCCAAAATACCAAAAGACTCAGGAAGGAGCAGCCAGGACAACAGACAGGACAACAGCATCGGGGATATTGCTAAATGCCCGGTAACTGGCACTGATAGCACTACGCTGAACATCGGCATTTCTGCATGTGCAAAATGCATCACCTGCAGTGGTGTCATCTGCTCACCAGTAGACGGTACGCTGGACGGGACTTAGCGTGATCGGCAGCCCGTCCACTCACTTCCGCTTTCTTCGCGCTCCCCGCGCGGCTTTCCCTCGCCTCGGAGGGGGCGCCTGCTCGCCAGGGGGGATGGGTGGGGGGCGCGCCGGGTGCCTGGGCGAGCAGGCGCCCCCTCCGAGGCGAGGGAAAGCCGTGCGGGGAGCGCGAAGAAAGCGGAAGTGAGTCGACGGGCTGTCGATCACTCTAAGTCCCGCCCAGCGTACCGTCTACTGGTGAGTAGATGACACCACTGATCACCTGTATGTGGTCCTTACAAGAAACATGTAAAGTAAGTGAGCGTATCTTGAGACAGGGCCGGCCTTGAGCCAATGTGACCAATGGCATTGGGCCTCGCATTCTGGGGGGCCTCGCATTCTGGGGGGCCTCGCACCAGCGCAGCAAGCACATTGCCTGCTGCTGCAGCCGGGATCTCTATGAACAGCAAGTCAGTGGGGCGAGCAGAGCTGCTTCCCCTGGGACCCTCCCGCCCGCACGTGCCTCTGAATGGCTCCCAATGGGCCTCCTGGAAGCAGCTGGAGTGACGCCATCATGTTACCACTAACTACTTGCAGGAGCTGTGTGCTTTTCTTGGTGAGTGGAGGACCCGGGGGGAGAGTGGGGTCCCCCAGGAACTCCCCAATTTTGGGCCCACCACTTCTGGAGCCAACCCTGAGATGGTCACGGACTTTGTTACAGCAAGAGTTACAAATAACAGTAACTCTACAGTAACTCTACAGCAAGAGTTACAAATGCACCTGAGAGCACAATCCTAACCTGGAGTGAGGCCGGCATAGTTAGGCCAGCAAAGCTTGGCAGGCAGAAGGGACACTGTAAAGTGGGTTTGGACCCCTCTCGGAGTCAGGGAGGGTGGGGCGCGTCTGTGTGTTCTCTGGCCTCCCTGACTCCGAGAGTGGTCCAAACACATTTTATGGTGTCCCTTGTGCTGGCCAAACGTGGCTGGCCTAACTGGGCTGGCCTAACTCCAGGTTAGGACTGCGCCCTGAGGAATAACAACATGGGAGGCGGCAGAGTGCCAATGCCAGCCCTGCCAACTGCGAGTGGCAACCCTGAAAGGCAGCCCTCATCGCTTAGTGTACCTCCCTCTGCAAGTGGCTCTGCAAGTGCTGGCATTTCAGGGGTGGGAAGGTGGGTTGGGGGCTGCTGCTTTCAGACAAGGGCAGTGAATCATCTTCTGTGGGTTAATACAGAGAGCTCAGGAACGTATTGTCTGTCTAAGTAATGTGAACACTGCCTAGCCGACAGGCTGAAAGGCTGCAAACGCTCCCCCCCTTACCTGAGCGTAGCTGATTTCCACTGTCTTGATACTTCGGCCTTGGGGTAAATATGTTTTTATAGGTACTCTCCTTTGGAAAGGACATTAAACTGAGATCGGTGCAGCCAGCCTTGGATGGCTATCTAGGCAGAAGATCAGCTGGAGGCACTTTTCAAAGAGTCCGGGGTAAGCGATATCTTCACCAACATTATCTTTCACAGGAGCTAATAATAGTGTTGAATGTTCTCAAGCAAACATTTTCTGAGCAAAAGGGAAGCTGTCAGGCTGCCTGAAATTCCTCAGCCCCCTCCCTTTGACCACCTTTCCTGACACTTGTTTGCTACCAGTTTCACAAAGTGCCACTTGGATTCCCCGATCGCTTGATTTGAGCCATTCCATTGCTTAAAATTTTCATCGGCCTGGTAAATGTTATTCCAATCAGTTGAGGATTATGTTGCAAAATGGCACAGCTATGGGATAACATCATGACCAGTTCAGAGTGAAGGCAGGAGGTATTTGCCCTCACTCTGAAGGCATGGCAGGGAAGGGGATCATTTTGGCCCCTGATTGCAGCCTCACCAAAATAATTCATGGAATTATTCCATTCATTCACAATTTTCACACAGGATGACTATGTTTATGCATGTAGGTTGGAGTGGGCAGAATATGGCTATAGGCCATGATGGGTGGTGCAACCTCCTTCCATTAGAAGTAGGCTACTTCAGAAAGCCAGGTGCAAGGGAGTGGCAACAGTATGCAGGCAGCCTGTTGTCTCGTGCACTCCCTGAGGCATCTGCTGGGCCAACATGAGAGACAGGAAGCTGGGCTAGATGGGCCTTGGCTGATCTAGCAGGGATGTTCCTATGTTCTTATGAGTACATGTCTGAAGAGGAGCATCTGGTCTGGTGGCTGTCAAAGAGAAATGCTGTGGAGAATCTTGACTGGCCACCACTGTGTTGACCTCAGAGTTTACCTCAGAATGCCAGGTGCAAGGGAGTGGCAACAGAAGGCAGGCAGCCTGTTGTCTTGTGTGCTCTCTGGGGCATCTGGTGGGCCAGTGTAAGATTCAGGAAGCTGGACTAGATGGGCTTTTTGGCCTGATCCAGCATAGGGGCTCTTCTTATGTTCTTACATCACCACCAACTATTTCCAGGTGCCACACTTTGCCTCTAGTACCGCAAACGCTCTTCTTGGTGAATGGGGGGCCCGTGCGGAGGATGGGGTCCCGCAGAAATGCCCCACATTGGACCCCACTGCTCCTAGAGCTAGCCCTGTACAGGGGTGTTGATAGCAGTGGCAAATACTGCAGTTACCACAGCACACCATTTAAGCAGCCCCTTCAATTTGCCGTCAGAGCCATTCGCTGCCATTGCCTTTGGAGCCATTCCTTGCCGTCGCTGCCCAGAAGGGTTCCAACAGCAAATGGGAGGGGCAGCGTACACATTACATTGTGGCACCTCACTGCCCCCTGCAACTACACCACTGCCTTCCAGACAGGCAAAAGTTGTGTGCTTCAGTTCCTGCTTCAGTGGGTCATTTCTTGACAGCCTCCCTGCGCCTGTCTTCGTACATGACATATCCCTTTCTCTTGGTTCTTTTTATTAAGTTCAAAGGGGATCGAGACGGTTGACCAGCTTGGCAGCCATAAATCTTACGGAAAATTGTTTGCCACCAAACCATGTGGGAGCGCCCTGGTTATTGTATGCACAGGGCTCTCACGGTTCCTGAAGAGTGGCCCACATCTTCTGAGAGAAAAACAAGAAAGATTTGATAGTCTGCTAAAGCAAATTCTAATACTAATCTGTTGTTACTTTAAAAACACCGTAATTTGTCCTTGAGGAAACCTTGCCACTATTTCCTAAATATTTGGCAGCTATTATAATTCCCGTGTAGTTGACTTCCAAGTAATTGTCCTTAAACAATGTCATTTTCGGTCCTGGCATGGATTCAAATCCCATTAAAAAATGTATTAGCCCTAATTTAGTGCTTTCCTGACTGGCCACTGGAAGACCACCTTGCCTTAGGATGAGAAGCACCTTGTCCTCTCTTTCCGTCCATTGCGTGTTACCGTCTAAGACAAAGCAAAGCCCAGCAGATACAGCCGGTGTAATGGGACCGACTTTGACACGGATGGGCTTTGGGCGGCTCCTTCAGCAGTGCAGTCCTCCGCATGTCGATCAGAAGCAAGCCCCACTGAGTTTAAGAGACTCACAGCCCAATCCGATGGTGCTTCAGTGCCCAGAGAAACTGGTGACCGCTGTAGCCTGTGGGGGGCAGGAAGCTGCTGGAGCCCCCTCGGGGTTAGGGGGTGTTTGCTGCCTTACCCCCTGCAAGGCCTTGGTGGCCCAATGGTGCCCGTGTTTGAGCAGGTGCAGAATGAGAGGCCAGTGTAGGCCTCTGTGCAGTAGCGTTATTCACCTGGTACGCTGGGCGGGACTTACCTTTGAGCGGCAGTCCACCCGTTGCATCACGCCGCGTTCCGCCGCTTTCCCGCCCGCCCAGCGGCGCTAGAGCCCATAAGATTGGGCTTATGACTGTAATCCTAGCCACACTTTCCTGGGAATAAGTCACATTGAACACAACAGGACATATGTGAGTAGACGGGCATAGGATCGTGCGCTCAATTGCATTGTACTTTGTGTCTCTCAACATGTCAGCTTACTCATGAGGTTCCCTTTGCCCATGAGTGGATCCGAGTCCTAACCTGGATTGCAAAAATAGTTGCAACCCAAAATCTGTGTTTACGTTTTTCTTATAGCACAGCCTTGCCTTTTGGAAAAAAACTGTATAGACATCTAAATTTGCAGTATTAGCGTTTAGGTGATTGTAGGGATGATTGCCAGGAGGTAGATTTATTGAAGTCAATGGTGCTTTTTTCCAAGTAAATGTGCTTAAGATTGGGATGTTGGTGTTATCACCTGTTTATCCAACTGCATGGAAGGCAACTTTGCATCCTAGGGGGACAGATGATATCACAGCCAACTACATCTGTGAAGATATAGCTGTATGTCACCATACAGCAGTGTTATTCAAACTGAGGGTCGGGGCCTGATGTCAGGTGGGTCACGGAAAGCTGGGAGCAGCAGACCTCACTCTTGCTATATTCTTGTTGTGAGTGTTAACAGTTTGAATTTTCAAGTGTACGTGTTTTTTTTTTAAATTGTTTTTAGTTCAGTGCTTTTACATCATATTTTGTCCTAATCTTGCTTTCTGTCAGGGATGTTTCCTGGTTGCGTGATTGCTGCAGTCCAAGAAAGCCAGTTTGTCTTCCAGGTGTGTCATTTGATTACATCACAATAATGGCGCTTCCTGCTTGATGATGTTACCACGGGCTATGACATCACTTCCAGGTTAATGACATCACTTCTGGTGGGTCCCAACACAAGCGGGTCCCAGTCCAAAAAGATTGAGAACCACTGCCCTATAGGCTATTTCCTTTATCACTCATTGTACGAACAAAAGCCAATCTTTACTATTTCTCCCATTTCCCATTACAGCTGCAGTCTAACCCCAAAAGCCCCAAAAAGAGGTACAAGAAGAAGCAAGTATGTCCTTAGTCTAAACCCTTGCCGTTAAGATTGACTCCCACCAATTAATCAGCTAAAGTGTTAACTGATTAATCTACTGACTGAGCCAATTAAAGCTTGTAGCCCTAGTCAGAGTTGGAATTACTGGTTTCAATCATTATTGTATTCTGTTGAACTTTATGTGTTTGTTTACATTTATGGTATGGGCTGCTCTCCGAAGCAAACTCCTTGGTTTTCGAGGAGGCCTATTCACAGCCATAATAATGAGATTTCACCATTAAACCCTAAGATGAGACCATGTCAAAGGCTTGCTTTGATAGCTTCTTGCTTCAAGAGCAAAGTATTTCTGTGTTAGAGCTGCAATTATCTGAGTTTAGTTTGAATAAAATATCATATACATTCAATCCCTGCTAAAGAAAGCACAAAAAAGAGGACTCCACACCAGAGGCGGATCTAAGGGGGGGTCAAAGCTCTAAGTTTTGCAAGAAGCCTTACCTTGCAGTGGAAAACACTCCTCTCCTGCACTGTTCTAGCCAATCCTCACAGGGAACAGCAACATCTTGGCGTTGCTTACTGGCTACAGCAGCAAGGGAGAGGAGGGATTTACATGACAGGGTAAGGCTTCTTGCAAAACTTACAGATTTGCCCTCCCCCAGATCCGCCTCTGCTCCACACTTGCCGTGGGCTGCTCAAATCATTACGTCAGAGATCCAAAGACATTCATCCGGCCATGCACCAAGAGGGGAGGCTGCTCCGGAGGGCCAGTACATCTTTGGGGATGGCTTCCGGCACGATGTGCGGAAATTGGCTGCAGTGCAGGCCAGACCTGAACCCGCACGATGGGACCAGAACTGTGCACCGGTTGTGGCCAGAGGGTGTTCTGAGAAACACTGGTGAAAACGGGAAGTGACGTTTTTATGCCTTTAGAAGGCATTTGAGGGATGGGGAAGTCGTGCGTGGCGTCCCTGGCCTCAAAACACGCTCCAGACATGACCAGAGCACAGCTCCAATCACATCTGGAGGTCTGGCATCCCTGACCCACAAGTGTCGTTCTCTGCAAGGGTTCAGGGAATGGAACCCCCACAGATGCCGAGGTGTGGCCTGTATGCAGTTTCTGATTCACTGATTCACGTTCAGTTTCTGGATTCACCAGTTTAAAAAAAGGAAGAGGTGACATAAAAACATAAGAGCATAAGAAGAGCCCTGCTGGATCAGGCCAAAGGCCCATCTAGTCCAGCTTCCTGTATCTCACAGCGGCCCACCAGGTGCCCCAGGGAGGCAGGAGACAACAAGATGCTTAGATCCTGTTGCCACTCCCTTGCACCCGGCACTGAAGTAGCCTACTGCTAATGTAAGGAGGTTGCACAACCATCATGGCCTATAGCCCACGATGGACTTTCCCGCCAGAAATCTGTCCAATCCTCTTTTAAAGGCATCTAGGCCAGATGCCATCACCACCTCCTGTGGCAAAGAGTTCCACAGATTAATTACCCACTGGGTAAAAAAAGTATTTCCTTTTATATGTTTTAACAGTCCCAACCCTCAGTTTTAGTGGCTGCCTCCTGGTTCTGGTGTTTTGAGAGAGGGAAAAAAAACATCCTTCTATCAACTCTATCCCTCCCATACATAATTTAGTATGTCTCAATCATGTCCTGCCTCAGGTGCCTTTTTTCCAGACTGAAGAGACCCAAACACTGCAGTCTTTCTTCATAAGGGAGGTGCCCCAGCCCCATAATCATTTTTGTCGCTCTCTTCTGCACCTTTTCCAGCTCCAATATGTCTTTTTTGAGGTGCAGCAACCAGAACTGTACACAATATTTGAGATGTGGCCTTACTATCCATTTGTACAATGGCATGATAATATTGGCTGTTTTATTCTCAATCCCTTTTTTAATTACCCAAAGCATGGAATTGGCCTTCTTAATTGCTGCTGCGCACTGGGTTGACACCTTCATCGAGTTGTCCACCAGCACCCCAAGATCTCTCTCCTGAGCCGTCACAGACAGCTCAGAACTCATTAGCCTATAGGTGAAGTTTTGGTTTTTTGCCCCAATGTGAATCACTTTACACTTGTCTATGTTGAAATGCATCTGCCATTTTGCTGCCCATTCCCCCAGCTCGGAGAGATCCTTCTGGAGCTCTTCACAATCCCTTCTGGTCTTCACCACCCGGAAGAGTTTTGTGTCATCCGCAAACCTGGCCACCTTGCTGCTTATCCCTGTCTCCAGGTCATTTATGAACAAGTTTATTGTTTAACATTTATCGGTGTGACAGTGGCTATCCTCCAATCCTCTGGCACCATGGCAGTTTGAAGGGACAAGTTGCATAAGCTAGTTAAGAGGTCAGCAACTTCGTTCTTTAGTTCCTTAATAACTCTTGGGTGTATACCATCTGGGCCTGGTGACTTATTTATATGTAATTTATCAATTTGATCTAAAATATCTTCTTTATTAACCATTATCTGCTTTAATTCCTTAGTTAGGAAGGGCTGTTTAGGCAGCGGTATCTGCCCAAGTTCTTCTGCCGTGAAGACAGACGCAAAGAATTCATTTAATTTATCTGCAATCTCCAAGTCCCCTTTTATCTCCTTTTTATCTCCCTCACCATCCAGCGGGCCGACCACCTCTCTGGCAGGTTTCCTGCTTCTAACGTATTTGAATAAGCTTTTATTATTCCCCTTTAAGTTGCTAGCCATGCGTTCCTCAAACGCTTCCTTGGCCTCCTGTATCACCTTCTTACATGTCTTTTGCCAGAGTTTATGTTGTTTTTTATTCTCACTGGGGCAAGACTTCCATTTACGGAAGGAAGCTTCCTTGCAATTTACACCTTCTCTAACTTTGTTTGTCAGCCATGCAGGCACCCTCCTGGACCTTTCTTTGCGGTATACACTTCTGCTGGGCCTCTACTACTGTTATTTTAAACAGCCTCCACGCAGCTTGGGGAGACTGGACTCGTTTTACCTTCCCTTTCAATTTCTTCCTAACTAGCCTCTTCATCTGAGGGAAGTCTGCCCTTCAAAAGTTAAGGGGTCTTGTGTCAGATTTGCTCTGCACTCTTTCCTGGACATGGATTGGCAAAACCAATTGCAGCATGGTCACTGTTTCCCAATGGCTCAATAACACTTACATCCCAAACTAGGTCTCGAGTACCATACAATATTAAATCCAGAGTCACCTGTCCTCTGGTGGGCTCCATGACTAGCTGCTCTAAGGCACAGTCATTCAGCACATCAAGGAATCTGGTCTCTCTTTCTTGACCAGAGCACCAGTTGACCCAGTCAATAAGAGGATAATTGAAGTCCCCCATGATTACAATCCTGTCCCTCTTGGTCAACGCCCTGATTTGTTTCCTCATGTCAAGGTCCCCTTCAAGGTTTTGATCTGGAGGACGATAGCACCCCCCCCCCACTATTTCTTCGCTCTTTTGACCTGGTAGTTTAACCCACAGTGACTCTATGGTGGAGTCAGGGCCACCTTCAATTTCTACTCTGCTGGATTCTATCCCTTCTCTGACATAGGTGACCAACATGCCCTTCCCTGTCCTTTCTATAGAGTGTATAGCCTGGGATTGCGGTATCCCACTGGTTCTCTGCATTCCACCAGGTTTCCGTTATGCCCACTATGTCAATGTTTTCCCAGCCACCAAACATTCCAATTCTTCCATCTTTGCTCGGAGACTTCGGGCATTTGCACAATAACACCTATACAGGGGGTTCCCTAAGTAGGGACCCTTATTTGAGCCATTCACCTTGCCTCTTTTTCTACTGGACCAACTGTCACTAACACTCCCACTTGCAGTCCAATTTCATACTCTGACATTACTCTGTGGGACTCCCCCCCTCCTCCCCCCACAGGGACAAGTAGTTCCAAACCGGACGCTGCTCGGCTCCTGTTGGCTTTCCCCCAGGGATCCATTTAAAAGCTGCTCTGCCACCTTTTTAATGCTATGCGCTAGCAGCCTGGTTCCACTTTGGTTCAAGTGAAATCCATCCCTCTTGTGGAGGCCTGGCTTGTCCCAGAACGTCCCCCAGTGCCTAACGAATCTAAACCCTTCCTCCCGACACCACCGTCTCATCCACGCATTGAGGCCCCTGAGCTCCGCCTGCCTAGCTGGCCCTGCGCGTGGAAGGGGTAGCACTTCTGAGAACGCTACCTTGGGGGTCCTGGCCTTCAGCGTCCTGCCTAGCAGCCTAAATTTGGATTCCAGGACCTCCCGGCTACATTTCCCCACATCGTTGGTGCCAACATGCACCACGACCGCTACCTCCTCCCCAGCACTCTCTACCAGCCTATCTAGACGAGACGTGATGTCTGCAACCTTTGCACCAGGCAGGCAAGTCACCATGCGGTCCTCACATCCATCACAGACCCCCCTCTCTATATTCCTAACTATAGAATTGCCCACCATAAGGAGATCACAACCCCCCTCCCGACAAGGAGCATCCTTAGTGCGACTGGATGTGGGCTTGTCCCCGGAAGAAGGGGTCCCCCCTGGGGGATTGATTCCCTCTGCTCCAGGCTGACATCGTGGAGACTTCTTACCCTGTCAGCTGATGAGCTGCCTCTCTGAGGGTGGGACGAAGACTGCAAGTCCCCAGAAGTCCCATTGTCATCCCTCTCTGCCTGCCTCTGCTTCTCCAGGTCCGCAACCAAAGCCTCTAGGGAGCAGGCGCGTTCCCTGAGTCCCTGGAGCTCCTTGCACCGAGGACACACCCACGACTTGTGCCCCAGAGGCATACAGTCGTACATGTGGCACTTGCTGCTCATGAGGGCACTCGCTAGAAGGTGCTGCTATGTACTCTGACCTAGAAGCTGATTGCAGCCCCAGGAATGCAGATAACGGGATTACCTTCTGAAAGGGGTAACTGAGTCACTCCCTAGTTGGCCTAGTTCCCACACTCCTTACTATTCCACTTTATGCTGCTTTATGCCTGAGCTTTTGGCTAAAGTGTATTTTAGACCCCAAATACATCTTGTGTCTAGTTTAAAACACTAATACCTAAACACTAAAGTGTTCAAAACACCAAGAGTGCTATCCCGCCTTCGTTGAGACTTATTTCAGTTCCTACTCTCTCCTCTGTTTTATCTGGGTTCCTACTCACAAGTAGACTCTGGTCCTACTCAGAGTAGACCTGTGTAGGCTTGAGCTGTAATTCTCTACAGAATCGGCTCCCTGTCAGTTACTATTTGCTGCTTTTACTATGTTCATTTGTGCCTATTTAGTTATATGTATTTCCCCCACCTGGCTTCTGTGCCCTGACTAATGGACCTTCACAATCTCCTCCTCTACTTTTAAGGTCACACTATTAGCTCTGCTTTTAAGGTCACAGCTTACTGTTACTCTTACTTAAACTTGCTTAGACCGTACACTGGATTTACTGTAACTACCTTTAAGGTGAAAACTTACTTGTACCTACCTTTAACCTTTCCTTAAACTTAACCTTAAACCTTAGAGTAGATTTACGGGTGAGAAAGAACTCTTACCTTCTCTTTTCAAGGATCCTTCTCCCTCCTTCTCTTCGCGCAGATGCATAACTTGCTTGTCTCACCAGGCACTTTGTCGCGGAAGAGGCACTTCGTCGCAGGACAGCACTCGCTGCTCGTGAGGGCCCTCACTAGAAGGGCCCTCACTAGAAGGTGGCAGCTGATGATAAGACCAGAAAGACAAACATGCCTGATTCACTGCGGTGGAGTGTGTGAGGAGGCCAACCGGCAAAGAAGGGAATACGACCTTGAGGACCTGTCCAAGCTTGACTTGCGATTGCCTGCTGAGGCTTGATGGCCGGCAGCCAAAGGAGAGAACCACACTGCGAAGGCAACATCTGGGCCTGAGGATTGGCAGATCACAAGAATACTGTCGATTTGTAAAATCCCCATTGAAAAAACTGGTGGCTTAGACTAGCTTGCCCATGTAAGCCGCCTTGGGCATTTGCTTCGGCATGGGAAAGGCGGGGTATAAATTCTTCAAATAAATAAATAAATAAAAAGTGCATTTTGTATCACACACCAAAATACAAAACGTGCACTGAGCAGTAGCCCTGATATTAGGTCTTCCCTGTACAATTTTTTAACAATATAAGAGCAGAATGGGATAGGTTTAACATCTACAGGAATTATGGATGCGCAGGAGAGCAAACGTTCCCCCAAGAAAACATGAAACGTGTTTACTTTTTAAACGCAGACACTGACCAGTTCTTGGCCACACATGCATTTTATTCCATAAATAGTGCTTTAGGATGTCTTATCTTCTTTGGACAGGTCAAGTGCCAAAGGGGAGATTATGTGCAGCGATCACGAGTGGTACATTTCAAAAAGGTTTTCCTTCATTGATGTGAGAAGCCTCAACAACATCTTGAGGATGAGTCTGGTGAGATCCACAGGATAGCCTCAAAACTTACAGCCAGTCCTCAACGACTGCATAATCAACTAATAGTTCAACCATTGAGACAATACCTTGGGGCTTTCTTCCAGAGGTCCCCCCCAGCTCTTCTACTGATGTCCTCATACATCTTTTATGACTTCAATGGTGATGCGAGCATCCCCAGGCATTTCCCTTCCAACCTATTCCCTGCTTGTGCTGTCTTTGAATAGCTGTGGATGCTCCTAACTCCTTTATCCATTCCAAATGCATCTGTTTAGACAGGAAATGACCTT
Organism: Lerista edwardsae; assembly: GCA_029204185.1. Taxonomy (NCBI): domain Eukaryota; kingdom Metazoa; phylum Chordata; class Lepidosauria; order Squamata; family Scincidae; genus Lerista; species Lerista edwardsae. The sequence goes on from JAJKFI010040568.1 coordinate 14,506, forward strand.
GAGAGTCACACTCATGCAAGACCATCATCAAGAACTTAAAAGGATTGAAAAGATTTCTGCCAGACTTGTTAGAAGTTTTCCACTCAGAGATTTCATAAAACTATTGTGGAGGGGTGGAAAGGAAGTATTTTGGATTTCTTTCGGCGTAAAATAAAATGGTAACACATCCACTGTCAACCCAGCCTGTTTACAAAGGGCTAAAAACAAAGTTCAGGTTTCATTTGAAGGGGGAAAGCTTGGCTAGTTTTAATACTAGAGAAAGAAATGTTTTTCAATTCAATTCAATTCAACCTTTATTGGCATATAAAGAAATGTTTTTTAAAAGCCATGTTCCTCTCCGTTTTTGCTGCTGATAAACACTGGGGGAGAAAAACCAACTCCTGCTAACTGGGCAAGAGGCGCTATTTCAAGTGGTGCTCCTCTCATATTTAGCGGGGGAGAGTAATTGTCCCTCTTCACCACCCTGCGCAGTGTCTTTTCAAGTGGCTGTTGCTGGTGGGGTTCTGCATTCTTTTTTTCAGATTGTGAGCCCCTTTGGGACAGGGAGCCATTTAACTTTATTTTTATTATTTCCCTATAAACCTCTTTGTGAACTTTGTGTTAAAAAGCGGTATATAAATACAAAATGATTGATTCTGTTCTACAAAATTATACTTACATTTCACAGTACATATCCCATATAGCAGTGTTATTCAAACTGTGGATCAGGACCCACTTAATGGGTCGCAACCTGATGTCAGGTGGATCGCGGAAAGCTGGGAACAGCTATCTTGGAAACTGCAGACCGTACTCTTGCTATAGGCCTTTTGTGAATGTTCACTTTGAATTTTCAAGTGAGGGGTGTTGTTTTCAGTTCAGTGCTTTTACTTCCTGCCGCAACATCACTTCCGGTGGGTCCCGACACGAGTGCCACTCTAAAAAGTGGGTCCCGGTCTAAAAAGTAAGAATACCGCTGCCATATAGCATTTTGGGCAAACTTTGGCAATATTATATATCAGATATTTGAAAGTATTTGGTTGATACACAGTATTAAGATGGAAAACGTCCGAGTGTGGTAGCAAGCTTGCCACATTTTGATTGCACGGCCCAGGCTGGGTCTTTCCTCTCCCACTCCTTGCCTTTAGTTTCCCTTTCTTATTTTCCCCTCCAATTCTATGTTTCCATTCATTGTCAAGATCTTCAACTCTCCTGTATTTTATTATCAGATCAGGGGTTGGTATAAACATCAGCACACGTCTGAAAACACAGAGCTTTGCAAAACTAAAGGAAAAAAGCTGAGAAGATTTAGCCGAGAGGGTTAATGCCTCCGTTTGCCCGAAGATAACAGCTGAAGATCTGAAGGTCGTGAGCTCGGGACTGCCGGAAGTCCCTGTGAGCGGCAGACCTTGCAAACTGCGGCTGATTAAAGGCTGAGTTCCAGCTGCCTCGTGGGAGGAGGAGTGTGCTGAAGTCAGCTGCGTCTCTGGTGGGAGCAGGGAAGCCTCTTATCAGCCAGCAGAAGACAGACGGGTGGCTAAGAAAGAAGGCTAAATCCAGAAAGATCCATCTGTATGTGTGTAGTTCTTGAAAGATAGAACATTTCTGTAAATTGTAAAAACCTTCGGGTTTGTGAATAAAAGTCTGCCTATGTAAACCGCCTTGAGTTATAGTCATTAGAAAAAATCTAGTGATCTTAAGAAAGGCGGTATATAAATACATGTATTATTATTATTATTATTATTATTATTATGGGTTACAATGACGCTGTAGATGGGCAACCCAAGCCTGAGCTTCCAGAGGAGCAGCAATAGCAAAATGGCTGCCGCTGCATCTAGCGGGATCGTGGCAGCCGCCAAGCAGAGGCACAGCTAAAGAAGTGCAGGGGCAGCCATTGCAAGGGGGGGCGGCAACACGCCAGTGACCAGCATGCACCATTTGCCTCTGCAGCGGCTTGCAGGAGGTTCTTGGGGCTTGGAGAGCAGCCAAGGACTTGGGGGACAAGCAGGAGAGGGCTGAGGGAGGCAGCAGAGCAAGGGGCCGTTGGGGGCAACGATTGTGTTCGCCGCTGACATCTCGGCAAAAGTTCTCGTGCTTGTTTTGTAGAGGCAGTGAACACAGCCACTGGCCGCCCCTTGCTCCGGGGCTTGGGGAACAAAATCAGGGGCTTTAGGGGCAGCAGGAGGGGTCTGGGGATGCAGCAGGAAGCAGAGCCTGTGCTTGCCCCCGCCACCTCTCGCAGAGTCTGGTTCCCCCCCTTAAAGAGGCAGTGCGGTGAACAGACCCGCTCGTCGCCTCTTGCTCTGGGGGCTTGTGAGGCAGTTGGGAGCTTGGGGGTAGGCAGAATGGGGTGGGGGGAGGAGAACTGTTCTTCAGCTTTTCAAAAACCGCTGGGATGAGACGTCACACCCGGACGTGGGGGGGGCCTGTGGGGAGCATCTATCTGAGCTTTGCACCAGGCTCCAGGGTGGCTAGCTAAGCCAGTGCCATCGAGGTCTCCTTGGGGGAAGGGGACGTTCATCCCCTTCCCCTGAGGAAAGCCCCTGCCCCTGCAACGGGATTCCTCGAGTCTCCACCAGCCATTTTGCTGGCCGAGAATCAAGCAGCCCCATGCTGGGGCATTGGATCCGGTGGTGGAAGCCACTGCCCTGTCCCAAGCCCCTCCCCGGGTGGGCCTGCTCCTCCCCTCCCCACCCCGTTCCACCCTCCCTGCCTCTCCCCCATCCCCAAAACACTTGCTTGTCACTGGCGCTGCAGAAGCGTTGGCGGCCTGCCCTTTCGGCACTGAGGCCGGGCACGCGTTCGTGGCAGCCCAGCACCAGTGCCCCCGCCTCCCCATGCCACAAACGGGCTTTACGGTGTGTTCGCAACGCACGTGCCACTGGCAATAAGGCCCGTTGGGTTGGGCCCTTAATGGGTGGGGTGGAGGGAAGCGATCGTAGCCACGTCATTTGTTTTGGATGAGATCGCCACCAGTTGCGTGCCTGGCCCTGTAGCCGGCCCGGGGCTAGGTCCATGGATGGCCGCTCCCCCCCCCACCTACCTGAGCCTCATGGGACCCTCGGCTGCTGTCCAGAAACACTGTGACACCTTCGGACAACCTTTACTTACTTTTTACGGAGGGTGGAACGCTGGGGACAGAGACAGCTGTAGTGCCGCCCTTAAAGGGCCCAACAGTGGGCCCTTTAAGTGGGGCGTTTGCCCCCCCACCTCAGACAATGGCAGGACCACCCCCGGTCACCGCTATTTATATTCCAGCCTGTTAAGTCATATTCTGCTTATAAGAAATTAGCCCAATTATCTCAGGAGTGAGGAATCCGTGTAACAAAAAAGGGGGGGGGAAATCAGCAGTTCAGAGATAAAGGCAGTTTCTCTGCAGTAATTCATTATATATCCTACTTTCATTGTATTTATTCCTGTTCTGTTTTTGTTCTATCTTATCCCACTCTATGAATACTGTTTTACTCTCCACCTAAATGATATCTGACTAAAATGAAGCAAAAATTAGATGATACAATGAAGGTTTGTGGCATTCTCTCTCATACCTGTCACAGGCCCCTTCCAACAGCAGATAATGAAAATTCAAAGTCAAACCATTTAACTTTAAGTAAATGGAAATGAATTTCTGGAGCAGAGATAGTCTTTCACTTGTGAAAGGAACAGAAGCACACTGACAGTGAATACCAAAGGTGCAACATATAATTGGGATAATGTTTAAATATTAAGTGCTGTTATATAATACAACTTGTGTGTTTTTAATTTTTTTTAACATCACTGAAGGTCCCCCCCCCCCGTAAAAGTATGGCAGATGAACAATTCACTGTTAGAAGAGGCATCATATTATTAGAAAGGCTTTGAGCTCAAATGAAGCAATTTGCAAAAAAAGGGGGGGGAAGCCTGTAATAGCATGCCACATCTGTGTAAAAAATTAAGTCTAAAGCTAGACTCTAACATTTACATTTTGATCTCTATTCCCGTGTGTGTTCCAGTGCAAACCCAGAGCTCAGTGCATGCACATGCTGGACCGATGCTGCTCCATTTGCTTCTGTGGAGGAGCAGCTGTGTAGCTGCCTCCTTCATTTCAGCAAATGGGTGTGTCCTTTTGCAGGTGCAGAAATTACATGCGATTCCATGCAATTAGCTGTCTATTCCATACATTCGGTGTGTTCAGCAAATCACCAGCTCAGGGGAGTGAGTTGCTGTTGTTTAATCACGACCCTTCCAGGCATATCAGGGAGAAAGTTACACCGAGGGTGCAATCCTAACTTGCACTGGAACGGGAAGGCTGGCGGGCCTGTGCCTTAACAGCTGCATCACAACTCCACCCCCCTCCCCAGGCCAAATTGAGGGAGGGGGGGAGTCCTGTGTGGAGACCTCCTGGGGAAGAGTACCAGCAATAAGAATTTTGAGAAAACAAGAGTGAACCAAATGTCCTCCCGTCTGTTTTTGTGTGGGACAAGAAGCTGTTAGTGCAAAGTTCTCTCCTGGTGCGCCAAGTTGTTTTGTTTCACCTGGACTCCCATCACCAAAGTTTCCCTTTGTGAGACCAGATTGTAATAGCCCTGGTCTATTCATCTATTCCTCTTGTCATCTGGGCTGCAATCTCCCTGGCAGGAACCTTAGGGGTGGTGGCAGAGGCGTTTCTACAGGGAGGGCAGAGCTCTATGTTTTGCAAGGAGCCTTACCCTGTCATGTAAATCCCTCCACTCCCTTGCTGCTGTAGCCAGTAAGCAACGCCAAGATGTTGCTTTTCCCTGTGAGGATTGGCTAGAACAGTGCAGGAGAGGAGTGATTTCCACTGCAAGGTAAGGCTTCTTGCAAAACCTAGAGCTTTGCCATGCCTGTAGAAACGCCACTGGGTGGTGGGCTGTAATTGGATACACATTTATGAATCCTATACTCGTGGCTCTCAAACTTTTTAACACCAGGACCCACTTTTTAGAATGACAATCTGTCCGGGACCCACCTGAAGTGATGTCATGGCCTGAACTGCCCTCATTTTGACACTAGAGTCTGATGCTTTCTTGAGAATGCAGCAATAAGTTGGGCTCTTTCTCAGCCATTTTCCAATAGCAAAGTGAATCAGAAAGAGGAAAAAAAAGCCTTGACACCACCACAATAACCCCACAGCCCTCCCCCTTTCTAGCACCCCATTTTCCCGTATTTTCAATATGGCTGCTCTAGGTGCTTCACGGCCCACTTGAAATTGGCTTTGCGACCCACAGTTTGGGAGCCACTGCTATACTCCATCCTACGATGCAAATGGGGCAGGGGTTGACAGCAGGTGGGGTTTTCTGTGGTTTTCCCCTTCCACAGTTTTCTACGGGGCTACTGCTACCTGTTTTGGGTGGAGGTTTTCTGCTGCCTCCTGATCAAAATGGATTTGGGGCCCCAGGGGCACGTTATGTGGAACGTGGCTGCAAAGCAGCATCAACACTTTGAGGAATTGTTGGTCTGCCCTCATTTTTGTTGGATCTAGACCTCCGACGCACCTCCACCCTTGGTGTTTGTGGCATTCAGCTAAGGCTGGAGGCTGAGGCCAGGAGCGATTTTGGGAATGGGTCTGAGGCTGCAGTCCTACACATACGCACCTGGGATGCAGCCTCATTGGGATTTCCTTCTGAGTAGACAAGCGTAGGATTGTACAGTAAACTGATGGGGCATCATGGTCCAGTCTGGAGAGTCACGAAGGTATAGGAGAGTCATGCTTAGTATAAGAAGAAAGTATAATTAAAAGTGAATGTGTTGGCAGAATGTATTAGTGAAATGATTGCGTGCGAGTGACCGTTGCTTGGTTCAATTAGCTCGACAAGAGGCCAAACGGGTGAGTTATGGGGTCTGATCAGGGCTGTGGCCGACTCAAAGTTCACTGGGGGGAGGGCAATGTCATTATGCCTCTAGTGCTCCCGCCCTATCCCCTGTGCTGCCCTGCCACACACTCCCCAGCACCCGTTTGGGAGGTGCTGGATGCAAGGAGGGCGGGTGGGTCAATAACGTGCCACTTTTTCCTCTGCCCTACGCCCCACCTCAACTGGCCCCAGCTGCTCACTCCTCCCCTCGCAGCACCACAAACCCGCCTCTGGGTCTGATGACCACAAACTGATGAAATCCTGCTCCATCGCCATGAGAGGAACTCAGAAGTTATCACTGTGGGGTTGCATCAAGCCCGACAAGCAGGGAGCTCCTACCGTTGGATACAGTCCTCACCTCCTTGCCCAGGTATGGTTCCATGGGGGACAAGCAGGGTTTTGCAGACATCCGGACGACCAAAAGCCAAGATTGGGTGTTGGGTTGATACTGGCTGGTGAGCTGGGAAAATAACAGCTGAGTGGAAAAGTACCAAAAGGACTATATAACTATGGGGCGGACTCCACTTGGGTGGTGACCAACAGGGCATCCAGCAGTTTGGATGGAACACGTGTCTGGGAAAAATAGGGAAGGAAGGAAGAAGGTTAGACTTCCAGTAATAGGTACGGATGATGCAATTTAGTACTTCAAGCAGTTTGGCACACACACATTGGAACTCCTTGCCACAAGATGTGGCCTGCAGTCTTTTAAAAAGAGGATTGGACAGATTCATAGAACAGAACTCCATCACAGGTTAGCTATGATGGGTATGTCCAATCTGAGATCAGCTGGTTGCTTATCATGAGGCTGGGTAGGAATTTTTTGCCGTCAACTTGTGTCCTATTTTCTGGGCAGAAGCGGTGCCCAGTGCGGGTTTCTGTGAAGATCGGCTCAAAAATTTAGGAGGCTGTGGTGCGGAGCAGAAAGCACTGCACCTGGACAACGTTTTCGTCCCACAGGATCTAGCCATGGTTTGGAGGATCCTGTTTTATTGTAGATGGCTGCTGCAGTGCATACCTGGTAGTTTATGATTATTTTAGTCAATGTCAACATCTCGAAGATGTAAAACTTTGCTAACTTGCCTTTCCTAACTGAGTTAAAGAGGCACCTTTTAAGCACTGGCTTTCTTATTTTTAACATATTTGATTCCCCCCCCCCTCATTTTTAGGGTGGGGTTTTTGTTAACCACCACATAAAAACACAAAACACCTCTTTTTGGGAGTTAAAATAGTTGATTAAAAACACAAAACACCGCATTTTGGTGTTCAAGGTATTTTCCAGAAATTAAAATAAATTACTTTTCCAATCGGAAATAATTCTGCGGTTGTATCTGCTGACACTATATCACCTATATCATCCACCTAGTTCACTTTTAAAGCATTTAAAAATTAATAAAAATGAGAACTTGGAATGAGAGTGTGGAATAAAAACACATAACACTGCGATTTGCTATTGTAATCAAGAAATTTTGGAAAAAATATCACCCAAAAACCTAATTTTAACAAGACAGTTGTAGATCAATTGTCTCTAGTCACCCCAGCATGGTGTCTTTTCCAGTGGCTGTTTGCCTTTTTTGTGTCTTTTATTAGATTGTGGGCCCTTAAAGGCATCTTTTGATTTTTTTAAAGAATTGTGAACATTCTGTTGCTTAAAATATAAATTTTACAGGAGGAGTGGGGGAAGGAAGAGAGTCATTGGGCCATCTGGTTCAGTGTTGTCTACGTAAGCCTGCTGTAGCTCTCCAGAGGTTCTGCCAAGCCTTGCCCGGAGATGCCAGAGTAACATAGCTACAAGCAGCGGTGTCATCCTACCGGTTCGCTGGGCGGAGTTTCTTCGCTCGCTGGGAGGGTTTCCGTGGTGATCGGCAGCGTGCTCGCTGCCTCCCGTTGCATAACGGGAGGCAGCGAGTACGCTGCCGATCACCACGGAAAACCTCCCAGCGAGCAAAGAAACTCCGCCCAGCGAACCGGTAGGATGACACCGCTGGCTACAAGGGTGAGGGGGTTAGTATTGCAGGCCCTGGAATGTGCAAGCGCCCCCTCCCACTCACTGTTGGAGCCATTCTGGGTGGCGATAGCAACTGTGCGGCCACCCACACAGCGCTGTGCTGGGCCTGCAATACTAACGGGATAGAATTGATAGAGGGATGTTCTTTTCCCTCTCTCACAACACCAGAACCAGGGGAAATCCCCTAAAATTGAGTGTTGGGAGAGTTAAAACAGATAAAAGGAAATACTTTTTTACCCAGAGGGTAATTAATCTGTGGAACTCCTGGCCACAGGAGGTGGTGATGGCATAAGAACATAAGAAGAGCCCTGCTGGATCAGGCCAAAGGCCCATCTAGTCCAGCTTCCTGTATCTCACGGCGGCCCACCAGGTGCCCCAGGGAGGCATGAGACAACAAGATGCTTGCATCCTGTTGCCACTCCCTTGCACCTGGTACCAGTAGCCCACCACCTTTGTAAGGAGGTTGCACAATCCATCATTGCCTATAGCCCACGATGGACCTTTCCTCCAGAAATCCGTCCAATCCCCTCTTAAAGGCATCCTGACCAGATGCCATCACCACCTCCTGTGGCAAGGAGTTCCACAGATTAACTACCCGCTGGGTAAAAAAGTACTTCCTTTTATCTGTTTTAACTCTCCCAACCCTCAGTTTTAGCGGATGCCCCCTGGTTCTGGTGTTTTGAGAGAGGGAAAAGAACATCCCTCTATCGACTCTATCCCTTCCCTGCAGAATTTTGTATGTCTCAATCATATCCCCCCTCAGGCGCCTTTTTTCTAGACTGAAGAGCCCCAAACGCTGAAGTCTTTCTTCATAAGGGAGGTGCCCCAGCCCCGTAATCATTTTTGTCGCTCTCTTCTGCACCTTTTCCAACTCCACTATGTCCTTTTTGAGATGCGGCGACCAGAACTGGACACAATATTCCAGGCCTAGGTCCCTTTACAAGGGGATGGGACAGATTTCTGGAGGAAAAGTCCATCGTGGGCTATAGGCCATGTTAGTAGTATAGTAGGCTATTTCAGAATGCCAGATGCAGGGGAGTGGCAAGAGGATGCAGACAGCCTGTTGTCTTTTGTGCTCCCTGAGGCACCTGGTGGGCCACTGTGAGATACAGAAGCTGGACTAGATGGGCCTTTGGCCTGATCCAGCAGGGCTCTTCTTATGTTCTTATGTTAACCCTTCCCTATAGCTGAGTACTGGCCAGAGATTGTACTGGGGACCTTCTTTATGCAAAGCAGGCATCTCGGCCATTGACCTCTGTTCCCCATCCCCTTATTAACAGCAGACTAAAAAAACAGGGTATCAAACTTCAAATATGACATAGCAGCAGCATTGCAATTAAGAGACAAACCTGAAAATGGCGACCGCACCTGCTTAATTGCTTCCAGTGTTATTCCCTATGTCCAGCCCCCATATTCATGCCAACCTTGTACGGCATGGAAAGACAGCAGAAGAATGCTATTCAGAAGTCTTTAATCATTCCTCTACCCACTTACGGGCCTGCTCTCTAAAGGCTCTACGGCATACCTGTGCATTTCTTGATCAGCATGCAAAATTCCTAAGGCTATTGCTGAGAGCGCTGTGGGTGGACAGAGAATAACACGAGAGCCCTCTCATTTGCAATATGTCAATTAGAGGGGAAAAAACACATACAGACAACACTTGTTTAAATAACCTGTGAATGTCTCTGCCTCGTATTGGTCATTAAACCTAGAGTTTGAGTAGCATTTTGCTTGAGGAGGAAAGATTCAGCCAGCCAGCCAGCCAGCCACTCTTTTTCTGTGAAGACTTTATATATAACACTCAAACAATTGATGTCCCTGTGGTATAAACAGGATAGATAATGAATATAAGTGGGATAGAAAATTAATCCTACTTGTGAGGAAGGAGACAGTCATAATTCACTCAGGCTTCTCAGTTCTTGCGTTATGAGGTCTTCAGCTAACTCTTGGGATCCATCCCACATCCCACAGATGCTCATTATGAATTCTTTTTATGTGCAACATGTGGGGACTAACTAGTTTCCTCTCTCTTGGTATTAGCTGCAGTCCAATGCATTTTGTATTAAAGTCGACTGCAAACACAGATGCCGTCTAATACAAAGGATTGGCATGCAGACTCTGTTTTATCATTGAATTTATGTATCTTAATTTGGTTTGAAATGAAAATGCTCAAGTGAAAATAAAAACAAAGGATGCTATCGATTCTTTGTTTTCGAGTTGCAGGAGGAAGAAAGAATGGGCGTTGCCGTTCGGCCGATGGCAGTCGTCAACACAACCCCTTTTAGCATGTTACAATGGAGTAAAAGTTAGAACAGTGGTGCTCAAACTTTTTAGACTGGGACCCACTTTTTAGAATGGCACTTGTGTTGGGACCCACTGGAAGTGAAGTCATTAACCTGGAAGTGATGTCATAGCCGGAAGTGACATCACCAAGCAGGAAGTGCCGTCATTGTGACGTAATCAAATGACGCTCCTGGAACACAAACTGGCATTCTAGGACTGCAACAATTGCACAACCCTGAAACATGAAACCATGAAACATCCCTGGCAGAAAGCAAGATGAGGACAATATATGCAAGATGAGGCAAGAGGCACTTTTTCAAGTGGTGTCCTCTTATATTTAGCAGGGGGAGAGCAATTGTCCCTCTTCACCCCAGCACAGTGCCTTTCTCGTGGCTGTTGCTGGTGGTGTTCTCCATTCTTTTAGATTGTGAGCCCTTTTGGGACAGGGAGCCATTTAGCTTTATTATTACTATTTGCCTGTAAACCGCTTTGTGAACTTCGTGTTGAAAAGCGGTATATAAATACTAGTATATAAATACTAAGCGGTATATAAAAGCGGTATATTGAAAAGCGGTATATAAATACATATAATTTATGTATTTATAAATTATAAATACATAATTGATATATTATGTGAAAGCAGTGAACTGAAAACATTTTTTTTTAATAAACCCTCACTTCAAAATTCAAACCGTGAGCGACTCACAACAGGAATATAGCAAGAGTCAGGTCTGCAGCTTCCAAGATGGCTGCTCCCAGCTTTCCAGGACCCACCTGACATCAGGCCATGACCCATCAAGCGGGTCCCAACCCACAGTTTGAATAACACTACGTTAGAACTTTGCTTTTTAGAAATCCATGCTTAGCCCCTTTGAGGTGTTTTAGAATGCCTTGGAATACAGTACTTCTCTTGTGGAAAGTAAAGTCTTTGGGAACCTCCACTGGAAAAAAAAGAATAATATATTGAAAACTCAGAACTGTCAGAACTGTCAGCTCTTTTCAGAGCCCTGGTTCTCAAAGTGGACCTTCTCACCCTCAAAGAGAGGATGAGCGGGGAAGCAAAACATTCCTTCTGCCGCATTTGATTTAAGGTTGAGTTATGGGGGCCAGGATCAAAACGTTACGCAGGCTGTGTGTCTCCAGAACGCAGGGAACCAAAGTGCTACACGGAACTGAGGTGCTCTTGGCCAAAGGTGAGTTGCTGCAAAGTATTCCTGGAATGCAGGCAATGGGGAGGCAAAGCACAACTCAAACCAAAGGACACCCCCCCCGAGCAATGTGGCCAGGGACAACCACTCCAACCTGTCCCTCCTTTAGCTTTGGTAGGCATGTGCAGAAGCACCTTTGTATCCTGTAGTTTTTTGAATTATATATTTTTGAAGTACTGGCCTCATGCTGACATACAACTAGCAAACCAGTTTCTACCAATGATGCATTAGAACAACGTTGGTAGAAATGCAATCCTCAGTGCATCACTGGTAGTAAATATAAATGCTTTCCAAAAAACAACTAAGGACCCAATCCTATCCAGTAGTGATGCAGCCACATTGTAGCCTGAGGTGAGGGAACAAACGTTCCCTGACCTTGAGGAAGCCTCCATGACTGTCCCCCCAACACAGGAAACCGTGCGCACTCCATTGGCATGACTACATCAGCACTGGAAAATTGGACAGGATTGGACCCTAAGGGCACAAACCTAACCAACTTTCCAGCCCCGGGCTAAGGGCAATGCAGCTCTGAAGAAAGGGAACAAACATTCCCTTACTTTGAGGAGGCCTCCTTGACTGCCCCCCAACTGCAGGATGCAGCACATGCACCATTGACACAGCTATGTCAGCACTGAACACTTTGACACTGGGTTTATTAATGGATTTGCTCCATAAATAAACATGACGACTGGGGAATGAGAAACCAAGATGAACAACAGAGAGATGACAGACGCATGACAACATTGCGTGAACAACTGTACGAGTGATATGAACAAACAGTGTGTGTGTCTGTGTCTCCTGTGCAAAACACCCCATCTGGAAGGGCCCTCAACACAGGAGCACAAGTTATGCTGAGTTTTAGGAAGCAAGGCAGGAGGTCTTATTAGAACATAAGAAGAAATGCATACACTCCGAAGTGTGAATGTAATCACTATACCACTTCACATTTGCACATGGGAGACGGCACATATGTCGTTTGTATCACAAAGCAGCATGTTTGGGAGATAAGACTGGTTGATTTCCCTTCCTGATGTACCAGTTTGACATATACAAGGAATGCTTAATATACACTATAACTCCTCCCTTTATGTAAGCAAAGTTACGTACCATAGATTCTCAAGTATAAGTCAATCTCACAGATAAGTTGAGGGCAGGGTTTGATCCAAAAATCATGGAATTTTCTATGACCCTCAGATAAGTCGGGGGTAAAACTTGGGGGGGGGGGGGGGTCTGACTATAATTTTGTCTGATTTTACCCTCCCTTTGTTTCTCCCACACTGAGAAGGTCATGAACCAATCACTTCAGTGAGGGGAGAGTGAGGGAAATGGTGCTTGTGAAGAGAAGTATAAAACACCCCCCATGACACAGGACAGATAGCACTGAAATGATGTTGGTGGCGGGAAGGGGAACAGATTCAAACTGCAGGAAAAAAACACACCACAGCATAGCAAATTTGGAAAGGGTTATAAGTTAAAGAGCTAGAACAGTTAGCTTCTGAGCTCTGGACCAATATAAACAATGAAACAGAGATCAAAGGACAGCTCTCGTCAAACCTTGAAAATTCTCTGCAAGCGTAAGCTATCATCACACTTTGCAGACAATCAACATGCAGCTGACACCCCTGAATGAGGAGGCAATTTACAGCTCGTTTATTTGCAAAAATTTCTGGTCTTATTGCCCTCTTCTATTATGTATAGTAATCCTAACAGATTTGTATAGCTGTCCCACTGAACCACGTGGGACGTGGTGGCACAGCGAGTTAATCCGCTGTTGCTGGGCTTTCTGACTGCAAGGTTGGGAGTTCAAGACTGCGTGACAGAGTGAGCTCCCGTTGCTTATCCCAGCTCCTGCCAACCTAGCAGTTCAAAAGCACCTCAGTGCAAGTAGATAAATAGGGACCACTTCGGTGGGAAGGGAACGGCGTTCCGTGCACTACGGCGTAGAGTCATGCCGGCCACATGGCCATGGAAACTTGTCCTCGGACAAAACGCCGGCTCTACAGGCTTTGAAACGGAGATGAGCACCGCCCTCTACAGTCCGTCCCGACTAGACCATTCGGTCGTGGGGAAACCTTTACCTTTTACCCACTGAACACTGAATACTTTATAGCCATGGCTCTCAAACGTTTTAGCAGCTCTATAGGCTGTTGCCTGATTTATAAATGGCAAGGGGTGTGGCTATAATACTGACTGGGTATCAGTGCGCCCCCCCAAATAGCAACTTTTTTAACCCTTGAGGCACATAGTCTAATATGCCCTGTCGGCTTTGCAAACCACCAAAACTTGGTCAAAACTGGTGGGCCCCGGATGCACAGTTTGAGAACCACTGATTTATAGTATAAGGTTGTGGTTCCCAAACTGTGAGCCATGGTTCCCTGGGGAGTGGTGGAAACCCGCCGGGAGCCACGGAATAACCACAAAAAATCCACCGCCCTATACAATGTATAGGGAACTAATGGGGAACTGCATTCAGTGATCCAGTTAAAAAAACCATTTTCTACCAATGATGCGTTTGGAGACCACTGGGGTGAGGGATACTATAGTGTAAAGGAAGACACTATAAGACACTTTTTGCTTTGGTAAAAAGTCTGATAAACTGGCTGCACTGAAATCTACACGCAGGAGGGAAGAAAGGGTGTTGCGGGGGGCGGCGAATGGGTCTGGAGGCAAGGGAGAGGGGCCGCTTTGCACAGACGTTCAGGGGCGTGAATGACTCTCCTTCCCTCTCCTCCCAGCAACGCCTCTGAACAGAGGAAAACCAGGGAGGAGTTCCCAAGTGCAACTGAGTGCTTGTGGTGAACTGACACTCCATGCAGGAGTCTGAACGGAAAGCCTTTCCTTTCATATTTTCATTAGCAATAACAGAGCAGAACTGTCAGGGCAAAGGGGCACAAGAAGGATATGCCCCATTCTCATGTAAAAAGGTCGCTTCAAAAAATAAAAGTGGTGCCTATTCTAGTGGCGCGTGGTGTGCGTCCGCGGAGAACCAGCTGCCGCCACCTCGTCGCGCACTGGCATGAACTGTGAGGCACCCACGCAGGCGCTCGTGATGCGCCGGCGAGGAAGCTGGGGCTGGCGGACCTGCTGTGCCCACACGCCAGGCGGGCAAGCTCTGCGAAACATAGACACAAACTTGCAGGGACTGACAAAACAGCCCCAGCGGACGCGGTCCGTCGACCTCCCCCGAACCCGTGACTCTCCTGCCGGGCCCCCGCGCGCCCGTTCCCCGCTGAGAGGAGAAGCCGCGGCCGGCGCGGGGAGGGTCGGGCAGGGGCAAGGCAGGGAGCGGGAGGAGAGGAGCGGGGCTGCCTTGCAGCACCGCGGCCGGACGCCAGGGGAGTCCCCCGTCAGCGCTGGCGGAACCCGCGGCTGCTCCGCGAGCCAGGTCCGCGGCTCGCGGGAAAGGCACGAGGCCGGGGTGGCTTTGCTCGCAGTGCGGCCCCCAGAAACGGGTCGGGGGCGGGCGGGAAGGGGCCTTGGAGCCGGGCTTGTCCCTGCCACGCTGCGCGGCGACCTCCGCGCCAGCCGCTTGGCGAGCTCCGGAGCGCAGCCACCCGGCGGGCTGCCGTGGAACTCGCGCCCCGGCCCGAGGAGGGCAGCCGGAGCCCGCCCGGGGCCGAGCCCAGTGCCGGGCTGGCTGCTGCTGGGTCGCCGCCTGCGCCGCTGTCGGGCCGGCGGAGCGCTGTCCGGGCGCCGCGCAGAGCCTCCCTCGGCCCCGCTCCGTGGGCTGCGCTCGCAGAGGCTCCCTCGCGCGGCTCCGAACTGCGAGCGGCGGCCCCGGGCAAGTTGCAAGAGTGGCGGCTGCGGCCAGGGCGGGAGAGGCTCGGCCCCAGCAGCGACGGCGAGCGCCGAGCGCCGCCTTTTCTCCAGGGAGCGAACTCAGCGGACGGGAGCGAGTTCCCAAGAACTTGGGCTGCAACAAGCCGCCGCCGCCGCCGCCGCCGCTTCTTCCTCCGGGGCCGGGGCGCCTCCCGCCCCCGCCCGTCCGCCCCCTCCGCCGCCCCATTGGCGCTGGCCCACCAAGCGGCGGTCAGCGGCGCTCCTGAGAAGCGCTCCAAGACTCGCGGGCGGGGGAGAAGGGGACGCTCGCTCGCCGCCCAGCCTGCCCGCGGTCCCCTCCGCGCCGGACTGCCGGCCTCGCCGGGCGCGCCGCTCCGTGCCGGGGAGAGCCCTGCCCCCGCCCCCGTTCCCGCGCCCCCGCCCCCCCGCGCCCGCCCGCCGTCCGGACACGTCGCCTGTTGGCGGGGCGGCGCAGCCCCCGCTCCCCGCGCCCCCCTCCTTCCGGGCCCCCCCCGCGCGCGGCTCGCTCGCTCGCAGCCCGGCAGCGCAGATCAAAGCGCCGCGCCTGCCCGCCTCCCTCCCAGTGGCCGCCGCTCACTAATGGGATTGCAGCGTGCCGGGCTCTGCCGCAGCCGCCGGAGGGAGAGCAGCCGCCGCCGCCGCCGCGCTTCGCCGACACTCGCCGGGGCTGAGCCGCGGGGATGATCCGGATCTTCCCGGATTTCAGCGTGCAGGTGACTGCGGCGGCGGCCGGCGGGGCGGCCGGGGGAGTGCCGGCCGGGCCGGGCATGGGGCGAGCCGGCGCCGCGGCCAACGGGAACCCGCAGAACGTGCAGGGCATCACCTCCTACCAGCAACGGTGAGTGCTCGGAGCGGACGGGGCGGGCGGCGGAGGGTCTCGGCGCGCAGACCGCAGCCGAGCGCGCGGAGGGGAGCGGGAAGTGCCCGGCCGGCGGCAGCCCGAGGTGGCGGCGGCGGCAAAGTTTGGGCTCCTCGCGTCGGGACTTCGCAGCGCCGCTGCCTCGCGCGAGCCCCGCGGCGTGGCCGCCGAGGGGTGCGCTTGAGCGCGCTTCGCCGCCGGGGTGGATGGCGCTTTCGCCGGGCGTCCCAGCCTCGCAGGCCCCGCGTGTCCGGCCACGCTCAGCCGCTCACCTGTTACCAAGCGGGGAGCCCCTCGTTGGGCGCAGCGCTGTCGGGGAGTCACCGAGCGCTCGCCCAGCCGGCCCAGGCAATCGCTCCCCGGGAAGTTCAAAGACCTTCCTCACCTTCTCGCCCCCCCCCCCCGTGCTCCTCCTGGTAGCGCAGAGTTTAATGGCGTGACGGTCTGTTCTTTGGCCAAGACAAACAGTTGTGAAGTTTTCGTGCGCTTTTCTTTGCTATGAGACGATCGTTGCAAAGACCCAGTGACAGAGGAGTAGGAAGCCAGGGCGCCCCCCCCTCGACTAACTAAGCTAGCCCACATTTTGTTCCTCACCTTTGTTGTGTTCTGCATGTGGCTCCAAATGTTTTGTCTTTTAGTTTCGCATTGAGTAAGACTTTGGGGCGAAGGAAAGTACAGGGATGTGACTGAACAGACACAAGTAGTACTTGAAACTTAAATGTCAAGCGTCACTGGTTTGGGAACTTCTGTTTGGAATCACCAATATTGATCTCTAAACCATTCAGACTGAAAACTGATTGATTTCACCCCTTCATCAGCTCTGAACCAGACAACTCTTAAGGGCAAGTTGTGGAAAATACACAATTTGCATTTCTTCCAACTTTTCTAGCAGGGATGACTTTCCAGTACTTTTGCTTTCTGGAAATTTATGATAAAATCTGAAACTCCTGAGGTTATCCCACTAGATGACCAATGGCTCTCCTAGCCATTAATATTTGAAATTCAAGATGAGCCTTGTTTTGCTTCAAGCAAACACAGGAATCTTTTTTGCAAAATAAATGCTGTGCTAGAAAGGACAGGAAAAAGTTGGTGTAGTGTTTGCCTTGCTTGGTTTCTGAATTATTTTTATCACTTTCAGAATTATTAAATCACAGTGGAAACTGTGTTTTCTTTAACTAGGAAGCACAAGGCAGCAATCAAAATAATTTTGTCTGTGAGACAAAATCACAGGGTCAAGGGTCAGAATTAACAAATCCACTTTTTAGATAAACGAAAGCTATTTCTTGAGAGAGGTATGCATCTTCTCTGTTTTTAGCATTGTATTGTCTAGACTTGTCATAAAAAATTAGATGTATTGTAAGAAATTATAGGAATACTACTTAGTAAATTAGTTTTGCTAATTTGTCAAGAAAGTGCAATTTCATACAACTGACTGTTTATTTCAACTAAGGCTGCAATCCGATGGATCCATACCTGAGAAACCTACTTCCCAGTAAGCATGCTATAAATACTTGATTTTAGGAGACCAGCCTCATTCTTTCATCATTTAAATCTATACAGTACCAACTTACTTTCCTTAAATGCACATTAAAATAAAACCCCAAGGTGTCCCAATATTAATGTGGCACACAAAAATTAAGACACTTTCCCTCTTAATTTTTTTAAAGCAAATGCACTCTTTCTGGTGATTCTGTGAAACTGTTTAGTAAGGCAGCAGGATATTATTAGGAAGTCTCCCCTTTTTGCTGTAAAAACATGACACCTGTGAACTTCATTGTTTTGTCTGAGGAGGGGGAAGCCGGAGGTTGAGCAAACTTGTATCCAGACTGCCTTTATGGAAGGGTGTAGGATTAACACCCAAACCCACTTCAGGGAATCCTGTTGGTGTTCTTAGGAATGCTATTGCTGGCGCGTCTGTGTGTGTGTGTGTGT
>JAJKFI010040569.1:0-18540 GCA_029204185.1 Lerista edwardsae
AGCTTCAGCATTTGTCCTTCCAGGGAGCAATCAGGCTTGACTTCCTGGAGAATTGACCGATTGGATCTCTTTGCAGTCCAGGGGACTCTCAAGAGTCTTCTCCAACACCATAATTCAAAAGCATCTATTCTTCGACGCTCTGCCTTTCTTATGGTCCAGCTCTCACAGCCATACATGGCTACTGGGAAAACCATCGCTTTGACTATGCGAACCTTTGTTGGCAGGGTGATGTCTCGGCTTTTGATTAAGTTGTCTAGGTTCGCCATAGCTTTCCTCCCAAGAAGTAAACGTCTTTTAATTTCATGGCTGCAGTCACCATCTGCGGTGATCTTGGAGCCCAGGAAAATAAAGTCTGTCACTGCTTCCATTTCTTCCCCTTCTATTTGCCAGGAAGTGATGGGAGTGGTTGCCATGATCTTAGTCTTTTTAATGTTGAGCTTCAAACCAATTTTGGCACTTTCCTCTTTCACCCTCATCAAAAGGTTCTTTAGGTCTTCCTCACTTTCTGCCAGTAGAGTGGTATCGTCTGCATATCTGAGGTTGTTGATGTTTCTCCCAGCAATCCTGATTCCAGCTTGTGAGTCATCCAGCCCTGCCTTCCTCATGATGTACTCTGCGTATAAGTTAAATAAGCAGGGTGACAATATACAGCCTTGTCGTACTCCTTTCCCAATTTTAAACCAGTCGGTTGTTCCATGTCCAGTTCTAACTGTTGCTTCCTGACCCGCATAAAGGTTTCTCAGAAGGCAGATCAGGTGGTCTGGAACTCCCATCTCTTCAAGAACTTGCCACAGTTTGTTGTGATCCACACAATCAAAGGCTTTAGCATAATCAATGAAGCAGAGGTAGATGTTTTTCTGGAACTCTCTTGCTTTCTCCATGATCCAGCGAAGGTTGGCAATTTGATCTCTAGTTCCTCTGTCTCTTCGGAAACCAGCTTGTACATCTGGTAGTTCTCGATTCGCATACTGCTGCAGCCGAGCTTGTAGGATTTTGAGCATGACCTTGCTAGCATGTGAAATGAGTGCAATGGTGCGGTAGTTCGAGCAATCTTTGGCATTGCCCTTCTTTGGGATTGGAATGTAAACTGATCTTTTCCAGTCTTGTGGCCACTGTTGGGTTTTCCAAATTTGCTGGCATATGGAGAGCAGCACTTGGACAGCATCATCTTTTAAGATTTTGAGTAATTCCGCTGGAATGCTGTCACCTCCACTAGCTTTGTTGTTAGCGAGGCTTTCTAAAGCCCACTTGACTTCACACTCCAGGATGTCAGGTTCGAGCTCAGTGACAGCACCACTGTGGTTATCAGGAACATTTAGATCGGCCTTATAGAGTTCCTCTGTGTATTCTTGCCACCTCTTCTTAATCTCATCTGCTTCTGTTAGGTCCTTGCCATTTTTGTCCTTTATTGTGCCTATCTTAGCATGAAATTGTCCTTTGACGTCTCCAATTTTCTTGAAAAGATCTCTAGTCCTCCCCATTCTGTTGTTTTCCTCTATTTCTTTGCATTGCTCATTTAGAAAGGCCTTCCTATCTCTCCTTGCTGTTCTCTGGAAATCTGCATTCAGTTGGGTATATCTTTTCCTTTCTCCCTTGCTTTTGGCTTCTCTCCTTTCCTCAGCTATTTGTAAAGCCTCGTCAGACAGCCACTTTGCCTTCTTGCATTTCTTCCTCTTTGGGATGGTTTTAGTTGCTGCCTCCTGTACAATGTTACAGACCTCCGTCCAAAGTTCTTCAGGCACTCTGTCTACCAAATCTAAGCCCCTAAATGTATTTGTCACCTCCACTGTATATTCGTAGGGGATCTGATTTAGGTCATACGTGGAGGGCCTAGCGGTTTTCCTTACTTTTTTCAGTTTAAGCCTGAATTTGGCAAGAAGAAGCTGATGATCTGAGCCACAGTCAGCTCCAGGTCTTGTTTTTACTGCCTGTATGGAACTTCTCCATCTTTGGCTGCAAAGAATGTAATCAATCTGATTTCGATGTAGACCATCTGGTGAAGTCCATGTGTACAGTCGCCGCTTGTGTTGCTGGAAAAGCGTGTTTGCAATGACTAATGTGTTCTCCTGACAGAACTCTATCAGTCTTTGCCCTGCTTCATTTTGTACTCCAAGACCAAACTTGCCTGTTATTCCTCTTACCTCTTGACTGCCTACTTTAGCATTCCAATCCCCTATGATGAGAAGGACATCTTTTTTGCGTGTTAATTCTAGAAGCTGTTCTAGGTCTTCATAGAAGCGGTCAACTTCTTCCTCTTCAGCACCAGTGGTTGGGGCGTAGACTTGGATTACTGTGATGTTGAAAGGTTTGCCTTGGATCCGAATGGAAATCATTCTATCATTTTTGAGGTTATACCCCAGTACTGCTGTTCTCACTCTCTTGTTCACTATGAAGGCTACTCCATTTCTTCTCAGGGATTCCTGCCCACAGTAGCAGATATAATGGTCATCTGAATTAAATTCTCCCATTCCTGTCCACTTTAGTTCACTAACTCCCAGGATGTCGATGTTCAGCCTTGACATCTCACGTTTGACCACATCTAGCTTGCCTTGATTCATCGATCTGACGTTCCAGGTTCCTATGTAGTATTGTTCTTTGCAGCATCGCACTTTCCTTTCACTTCCAGACACATCCACAGCTGAGCTTCCTTTCAGTTTTGGCCCAGCTACTTCACTCTTTCTGGAGCTACTAGTACTCGTGTTCTGCTCTTCCCCAGTAGCATAATGGACACCTTCCGACCTGAGGGTCTCATCTTCCAGTGTCATATCGTTTAGCCTTTTTGTTCTGTAATCCATGGGGTTTTCTTGGCAAGAGTACTGGAGTGGATTGCCACATCCTTCTCCAGCAGATCACGTTTAGTCAGAACTCTCTACTGTGACCTGTCCATCTTGGGTAGCCCTACATGGCATAGCTCACAGCTTCATTGAGCTACTCAAGCCCCTTCGCCACGACAAGGCAGTGATCCATGAAAGGGCAATCAATATATACAAGAGCAATTGTGTGTCCCCTCAATGAATTGGAATCAATTCAATGAATCAATTGGACAATGTCCAATCCCCTTTTCATTGCATCTCAGCTAATGGCCATCATCATATCTTGTGGCAATTGTAAATTAATTACATGCCATATAAAAAAATACTCTCCATTCTCTGTCCTGTAACTCATGCTAATCAAAGCACAATCCTAAACTGGAGTTAGACTGGCATAAACTAAGCCAGCAAAGTTTGGCCAGCGCAAGGGCCACCATAAAGCATTTTTGGACTACTTGCAAAGTCAGGGAGGATGGCTCGCATCTGTGTGCTGGCTTCTCTGAGAGTGGTCCAAACATACTTTATGGTGTCCCTTGTGCTGGCCAAACTTTGCTGGCTTAGTTTATGCCGGCCTAACTCAGTTTAGGATTGCGCCCTCAATTTCATTGGATTACCCAGAATTCCAGCATGAGAGATAGGAAGAAAATTTCTCTTTATTCTCTCCACAAAATTTGGATTGTTTGTGCTGTAAATTTCAGCCTTATTAGGAATGGATCCATTTCATGAAAGAAATTCATTTTTCTCAGAGATGTGACAACTTGTATCAGGTGTTACAACTAATTGCCAGAAATAATGAGACACAGCCTAGAAAAAGTTATGATATAGCAGAATGACTCCAATTAAATGAGAAAGAACAAGATCGTGATAATTTATATGGGTAGTTCCAGAACATTCTAGGATCTTCCTATTTGAAAACCTATTTAAACACAACAATAATCAAGCTTTATATCCCAAATATGATTTGTAGATTACTGCTACTGGGAGAAAAGAAGCATTGATGCTCTTTCCAGTGAAAAGGGTGTAAATATAGGTTATAAGAGCTGCTGAATTCTGTAGCTGCACCATCCTTGTTGCAGATAATAATAAGTGAAAAACAGTGTTCTCCCTTTCACTTGGCGAGCAGAAGAGATCTTTGGAAGACTTATCCACAGTATTGATGAGATCCTTGTAAATGATCTTAATAAATTCATTAGTCTAGCAGCATGGAACTGGTTTGTGTGAATAATGACCACTCTCCTCTTGTTGGTAGCATGTGGATCAATATTTTGCACTGTAAATACAACTATTCTATTAAAATGTTATTAACCACTCTGAGAGCGCAATCTGACAGCATAATCCTATGCATGTCTACTCAGAAGTAAGTGCCACTGGAGTCAATTGGACTTACTCCCAGGGAAGTGTATATAGGATTGCAGCCCCAATCTGGAGTTAGGCTGGCACAATTAGACCAGCAAGGTTTGGCCAGCACAAGGGCCACGGTAAAGCACATTTGGACAACTCTTAAGAGTCAGGGGGGATGGTTCACAACTGTGTGTTGGTGCCTCTGACTCAGAGAGTGGTCCAAACATACTTTACAGTGTCCCTTGTGCTGGTCAAACTTTGCTGGCCTAACTATGCCAGCCTAACTCCAGGTTTGGATTGCGCTCTGTGATCAAACAGGCTAACAATGTAACTAACAGCGCAATCCTAGCATGCCCCTTGCGTCGATGCAACATCATCGCGTCGACGCAAGGGGTAGAGTGCTGGAGCGCAGGCGCCAAGCAGCACCCCCATGTCGGTGCTCCAACTCTGAAGCCAACGCTGCTCACAGCGTCGGCTTCAGAGCACTGATGGAGAGCCTCCCATGCGCCAACCAAAGACGGTCCGCGCAAGGGATTCTCTGTCCCGTTTCGGGATAGGGATTGGTGGGAGGGGGGAAGGCAGGACTTGGGTGGGACCTGAGCGGGCTTGGAAGGTGGCCTTATGGCCACCTCTTAAGCCCATCAGCGAGGCAATGAGGCCCCAATTTGGGCCACGCTTTCTCTTCAGATCTGCGCCTGCTCTTTAGCAGGCGCAGATCTGAGGAGCACATAGGGGAGGCTGGTGCCTCTCCTACGGTAAGGGAGCGAACACTCCCTTGTCATGGAGAGGCTCCAGCCCATCCTAAGCAGCGCTGGATATGGCGCTGGCCTGTCAGCCTTTAGGATTGCGCCCTAAAGCCGTGTTCATACAATATCATACGTAGAGGGAATGTGCATAGGGAGGAGTGGGAAGCTCTTCCCCCAATCTATGTGCAAATGCTCATCTGTCTAGCTCTGTGCAGATGTTATCCATGTGTTCAGCGAACATACGTGAGGAACAGCATTGCAGTGGCAGGCTCCACAACCAGTGCCCACATGGTCATGAACTGGGCCCTTGCTCATAAAGCTGTACATGTGTGTGTGGGGGGGGGAGGCTGTTAGAAATTCCATGAACATATAAGGATTGAAATGGAGCCTGCAACATATCCCTAGGGGGCATTAATCGAACACACAGGCAAAGCTTCTGTATCAGTGTTATTCAACTGTGGGTCAGGACCCACTTGGTGGGTCGCAACCTGATGTCAGGTGGGTTGCGGAAAGCTGGGAGCAGCCATCTTGGAAACTGCAGAGCTTACTCTTGTTACGTTCCTTTTGTGAGTGTTAACAGTTTGAATGTTCAAGTGAGGGCTTGTTTGTTTTTTAAAAACAATTTTTTTGTTCAGTGCTTTTACATAATATTTTGTCCTTATCTTGCTATCTGTCAGGGATGTTTCATGGTTGTACAATAGCAGCAGTCCAAGCATGCCACTTTGTATTTCAGGGGTGTCATTTTATTATGTCACAGTGACAGCACTTCCTGCTTGATGATGTGATGTCACTTCCTGCCACAACATCACTTCCAGGTTAATGACATCACTTCCGGTGAGTCCCAACACAAGTGCTATTCTAAAAAGTTGGTCCTGGTCTGAAACGTTTGAATACCACTGTTCTATTTGATTCCTGCTATGTGTACAGGTTGTATGTGCACCGAGACTGCATAGATATTCGAGCGAAGGTGCATAGGTTGCAGACAGGTCTTGCCACCATGATGATGCTCCCACTTGCGTGTGATCACTGTATGTGCAATGTTTGTATGAGTAAGCCATAAGGTCCTACCAAGCATTTGAGGGAGATGTGCTGTAGCTCTATGAATCCAAACGTGGGGCTGGAACTCCTACAAGCACAAGGCAAGCAGCTCACCCAGGCAAAACTTTGGAGAGACTGAAATGAGCTACTCTTGTTCCACAAGTACCCCCTGATGCATCTTTGTTCCTTCTCAGTAGCATTTGAGGGGAACTGAGAAAAGACTACTGGACTATTTGAGGGGAACTGAGAAAGGACCACCTCGTGCCTTTTGTCATCCCATATTGCTCTGAGCTCTAATGCTCCTCCAAGCACAGCTGTTTCCATTTTTATTTGTGGCAACTATTGTTCCTTCCCCCTGAAGGGTGATTTGAAACCAGCCTTTGTGTCTTCTTTCCCCCAGCACATTACTGCTGCGCATGATGTCATGTTTAGGAGCTGGGTTCCTCTCAGAAGAGATACGGAGGGGCAATTTTCTGGTTTTATTTTTTCATTTGACAATATGGCATCTAAGCATCTGCAAGAGCTCTCCTGGGTCTTTCTGTCTGTCTGAAGGACGGAGAGGGATAAAACTGCAGCGCAATGAGAAGATACTGAACAAATCAACCTGAGCGCTTGTGGTTTTGCAAGCTGCTTCCAACGTGAGATATTTTTTCCTAAATGCCAGCTTGGGAACTATGTATTGCAAGACTAGAGGTGTGCTGTATGTAAAGCTGTTTGGATTGTTCCATTCGGAAAAATTCTGGGACCATGGGAGAAACCCATGTCAGCCTCCTTACTGTGCCAGGAAACCTTCTGGCAAATTTTTCTGAAAGAAAAAAACAAGTTCTACTTAGACCATGTTTTGCCAGGGAAAGTATGCAGGAGGCTTTGAAGAAGCATTCTAGAATTCAAGGTGTCTTAATGTTCCCTGTGGGGGGGAGGTGCTGGTACATGTGTGAGTGTGTGGATATGTTGTGTGCAGAGAGAAATATTCCTATCCCACCATAACAAAACACAGTACTCTGGAGTGTTCCCAAAATTGTATAATGTACTGCCAATGGCTGCAGCTTCCCATTAAGGCTATATCCCTATTCATTGTATAGGGTGGCAGGTTTTTCACATGGATTTCACAGCTCCCCTAGCTGGTTTCTGCGGCTTCCCAAAGAGCTCAAAGTGTGGGAACCACTGGTATATTGTATATGCCAGTGATTCTCAAACATTTGAGAGCCAGGACCCACTTTTTAGAATGACAATCTATCCTGGACCCCTCCAGAAGTGATGTCATGGTCAGAAGTGCCGTCATTGTGACGCCAGAGTCTGATGCTTTCCTGAGAATGCAGCAATAAGGTGGGTTGTTTCTCAGCCATTTTCCAACAGCAAAGTGAATCAGAAAGGGGGAAAAAGCCTATTTACATCCTTGACACAGGCAAAAGAACCTCATGGCCTTCCCCCTGTCAAGTGTCCCATGTTCCCAAACTTTCAATGATGGCTATCCTAGTTGCTACACGACCCATCTGAAATTATCTTGTGACGTAAGAACACAAGAACATAAGAAGAGCCCCACTGGATCAGGCCAAAGGCCCATCTAGTCCAGCTTCCTATATCTCACAGTGGCCTACCAGATGCCTCAGGGAGCACATGAGACAAAAAGATCTCTGCATCTCATTGCCATTCCCCTGCATCTGGCATTCTGAGGTAGCTTATTTCTAAAGTATGGAGGTTGCATCATGGCCAGTAACCTGTGATGGGCTTTTCCTCCAGAAATGTGACCAATCCCTTTTTAAAGGCACCTAGGCCAGATGCCATCACCTCCTCCTGTGGCAAGGAGTTCCACAGATTAATGACCTGACCCACAGTTTGAGAAAACCTGGTATAGGCAACAAAGCAGTAGCCTTCAATCACCAAATCACTGACAGAATAACCACAGCAGTTTCCTGAGGATCTCCACTCTCCTCACTTTGGCCCAAAGGCACAGAAAGTAAGCAGGTTTTAACTGGCCATCTAAACGACAAGAGCATCAGAGCAGCTCGTACTTCCCAGGGGAGAAAATTCCAGAGCTTAGACGCTGCTAAGGAAAAGACCCCGTCCCACATACCTGAGAGATGCCTTCAGATACTCTCATTTTACTATTGTTCCCTGCTTTCACAGCAGGCTCATCGTCATTAAGAGACAAATTATTCTGTAGCTGCTGCTGTGCTTCTTTCCTGTCATTGTGGCTTTTCTGAAAGAATGTCTCTCTGAAGGCCAACTATATGTTACAATTACAGTGTCATTAAGAGGTGTGCTTCAGTCTGGCAATGTCTTTTTTGCAATGAAAAGGAGCTACAGGTGAGGAGGAGAGAATGCAAACTAGATGAGGAAGGCACACTAGATGAGGAAGAGTGGATAGGTTGCCCCAGTGGTTCCTAAACTGTGGGTTGGGACCCACCAGTGTGTCATGAGCCAGTTTCAGGTGGGTCGTGAAGCACGTAGGGCAGCCATATTGAAATGATGGAAAGATGAGACATTGGAAAGGGGGTGGACTGTGTGGTTGTTTTGCTTGTGTAGCAATAAGTAGGCTTTTTTTCTTTCTGATTCACTTTGCTATTGGAAAATGGCTAAGTAACCCAACTTAATGCTGCATTCTCAGGAAAGTAGCAGGTTCTGGCATCCCAATCACCTCCGGTGGGTCCCAGACAGATTGTCATTCTAAAAAGTGGGTCCCGGTACTAAAACGTTTGAGAACCACTGAGTTACCCATTTCCCCACAAGCCATTTAATCATCAACAACAACAAGTCATGGGGAATGAGTTAAACATTTATCTGTTGCTGTGCTTTGGGGCACAGTCTGGATTGGGGTCCTCTATTCTATTAAAAAAAAAGAGATACACCAGACTTTAGCATGTCATTATTTATTTAAAATATTTTTTATCCCGCCTCTCCTCTGCTGGGATAGATGCCCAAGGCAGCTCAAAATTATCAATTAAAAATTATACAATATATACAAACAATAAATAACATCACAGTAATATAAATAAAACAATTATCAGCTGCCCAGGAGGCCGACAACCCATCACCTAACACCGGATGAAACAAAAACGTTTTGAGACCTCACCCTCGCCAGTAACTACCCTGCCTGCTGAATTCTGCACTAATTGCAGCTTCCAAACTGTCTTCAAGGGCAGCCCCATGTACAGCGTATTATAGTAATCAATATTACTAGTAATACATTATAATATTAATCGTAATACATCCTTATTGTGTCTTAAAGAGCACATCTAGTATGTGCGTAGAGCACCGAACCTGAAGTTATATAGCAGGGATAGCAGCAGCATGTCCTGGAATAAAAATGGGCTAGAGAAAGCCCTGCAAGACTTTGGCATGGTTTTTTTCCCCCTGGGTAGTATGGTGTTTTTTTTTGTTTTTTTTTTGTTTTTTTTGTGCAATCAAGAGAAAATACCCCAGAAGCTGAGGGGGATTGCACAGGGAGATAATGAGCAGCAGAGAGAAGCTGGAGGAAGAAGTGTTTTGTAATGAATTGTTATAAGTAGAAATGTTCTATTTTTGTCCCTGTGATTAGATTCTGAACTCTTTGAATCATCATTAATGTAACACCCTAGAAACAGGCTCCAGCCTCAGCTGAATGCTGCATTTAGTGCTCCCAGTTAATTTGGGGAGCATTTGAAATCATGTGTGTGGGCAGACCTACGTCATATGTGACATAGCTGTATTTGCTTTTTACTTCTGACATAGGGAGACTTGCACATGTTGTGATCAGCAAGTCTTTTGTTCCTACCCTGGTCACTTTTGAATATATTGCTGCATTGATCTATCTGTCTCAACACAGGTGTCTATATGCATTTATCGATACAAATATAAAAATGTAAACTTGGCACAACCCAGAAAAACAGTAACTTAGAGCACAGTCCTAACCTGGAGTGAGGCCAGCACAGTTAGGCCAGCAAAGTTTGGACGGCACAAGGGGACTGTAAAGTACAGTATGTTTGGCCCACTCTTGGAGTCAGAGAGGCCAGCATACAAATGTACACCATTCTCTCTGACTCCAAGAATGGTCCAAATGCGCTTTATGGTGGCCTTTGCGCCAGCCAAACTTTGCCGGCCTAACTGTGCCGGCCTAATTCCAGGTTAGGATTGTGCCCCTAAACTGCATGATCTATACATCCTATAGCGTGAACGGGGAGAATTATGGACTGGATTTATTTTTCACGTTTTTATGTCACCCTTCCTGCAAGGGGTTCAGGGTGATGTATATCATTCCTCCCCTCCTTTTTGTCCTCACAACAACCCTGTGAGACAGATGAGGCTGAGATGCGGCTGGCCCAAAGTAACCCAGGAAGCTTCATGGCTGAGCAATGAATTGAGCAATGAATTGATTTTCCAGGTCTAAGTCCAACTCTTGAAGCGCCACACCATCCTGGCTGCAAGTAGGGTGTCTCTGTTAGTTTTGAACACTCCAAAATGCCAAAACCTCCCTGCATGTACTGAACTGGCATATCAGGAAGAAGACTAGACTTTTTTCATCAGTGTCCTAGTTTACTACATGCAAGAAGATACATACCTGGGAGAACACTCAATTCCAAGCTGCGCTCTGAAGGGGCACCTACAATCTCATTTTGTGTAATATATAGTAGGACTCTTAAGGGCCCAATCCTTTCCAACATTCAAGTGCTGATGCAGCTGTGCCAATGGGGCATGCACTGCATCCTGCAGAGCGGTGGAGTGAGTCATGGAGTCCTCCTCAAGGTAAGGGAATGCTTGTTCCCTTGCCTGAGGGCTGCATTGCAGCTGCATCAACATTGGAAAGTTGGGTTGCATTGGACCCTTAATCTTGTGGAAGTGAATTGGAATTATGCAAATTGCAAGCAAGTAACATTCCATGGCATTCAGCCGGTAAAAGGCAAAAGTTTCCCAACTGAATAGTCTAGTCGTGACCAACTGTAGGGGGGTGGTGCTCATCTCCATTTCTAAGCCAAAGAGCCAGTGTTTGTCCGAGGACAAGTTTGTGGGATCATGTGGCCAGCATAACTATACGCCAAGGCACACGCATGCCATTACTTTCCCACCGAAGTGGTACCTATTTACCTACTGGCATTTCTAGGTGCTTTCAAACTGCTAGGTTGGCAGGAGCCAGGACAAGCAATGGGAGCTCACTCAATGGGAGCTGACCTTATGGTCAGCAAGCTCAGCAGCAGCGGTTTCTTTTGCTGGAATGAGCTACTGTCCGAATCAACAATCAGGGAAAAGAGACTAGCTCTGGTGCTATCAGGGACTAGCTCTGGTGCTATCAGTTTCCAGGGCATAAGAAAAAGATGTAAGGAAAAGATGTGCATTGGTGCACATACAGAGTTGTCCAAAGCACAAGGATTAAGTTGCTGAAGTGTGCCAAAAATAGTGATGAATTACCAGAATCTTGGGGTCATTGTTGTTTTTCTCATTAACTCACAATAATATTCACATTGGAATTGGCTGCTTTGATCTTGGATATAGACTAGGTGCACAATCCTAACCTGGCGTTAGGCTGGCACAAGTCACTTGTGCTGGCCCAGGAGTACTGCAAACATGCCATAAAATGTGTTTGCTCCATTCTCAGAGTCAGGGAGGCCAGCACACAGATGTCCCTTGACTGCAAGAGTGGTGCAAATGTGCTCTATGGTGCATTTGCAATACTCCTGCACCAGCACAAGTGACTTGTGCCAGCCTATCTCCAGGTTAGGATTGTGCCCACAGTCTTCTTCTTATTTTGCATTAGGCAGCAGTGTTACACACACTACACAATTTAAGGTGAGATGTGACAGTTCTGTTTAAGCAAAATTTAACACAAATTGTACATACTGTACGCTGTAGCTTACGAACCCCTTGTTCACTTAAAGCAAGGCAAAATACTCTGAAGCATTGGGATAAGAGATTATTATCCTGCAATGCAGTTTAGGCTACGTTGAGCCTCCTGTTTTTTTTCTGCACTCATAAGTGGGAGTTAGAGGAGTCCTCTCATAAAGCGTTCTTTTAAAACAAGGATGACCTGATGCAGTGAACGATGATCCAGCTCTAGTACAACTTCAAATCCTATGCAGATTCTTTCATGATTGAGACATATAAAATTATGCATGGGATGGATAAAGTGGATAGAGGGAGGTTCTTTTCCCTCTCTCACAATACCAGAACCAGGGGACATCCACTAACATTGAGTGTTGGGAGAGTGAGAACAGATAAAAGGAAATATTTTTTTACCCAGCGGATAATTAATCTGTGGAACTCCTTGCCACAGGAGGTGGTGATGGCATCTGGCCTAGATGCTTTTAAAAAGGGACTGGACAGATTTCTGGAGGAAAAGTCCATCGCAGGCTACAGGCCATGATGCTTAGTGCAACCTCCTTAATTTAGAGTTAGGCTACCTCGGAGTGCCAGATGCAGGGGAATGGCAACGAGATGCATGTATCTAGTTGTCTTGTATGCTCCCTGAGGCATCTGGTGGGCCACTGCGAGATGCAGGAAGCTGGACTAGATGGGCCTTTGGCCGGATCCAGTGGGGCTCTTCTTATGTTCTATTTGCACCATTTATAGCCCTAAGTCCCGCCCAGCGTACCTGCTGGATAGCACTACTGGTTCTGACCATTAAGTCCTTAAATGGGCACCAGCTCACAGTGGCGTAGCTAAGGTATCTAGCACCTGGGGCACATAAAAAAAGCAGCTTGCGGCCACCCCGTGCCTCAACGGGCCATCTGGAGGCCCCCAATAGGCCCTTCCTGGTTTTGGTGAAAACTGGGACTGTCTTTTGGAGGCCTCTGAGGCCTCTGACCTCATGGTGTAGTATCTGAGGCAATATACCACCCTTAGCTATGCCACTGGCTCAGCACCTTGCATCCTGTAACTATAATCCTGCTGTACACATTCATTAGAATGTTGTCTATCCCAGTCATAAAATTCAATCTTATCCATTGTTTATGGTACCTAATGGCTGAGGGCTCAAGCCTGATCCTGTCATCACTGGTGGTACCGCCAGCTTTGGGTCTCATAAACATGCCATAAAGTACATTTAAGGCACACGGGGAGCAAATGCTCCCTTATCCTGAGGAGACTCTGGCCTTGGTGCCCACAAGATCCAGCAGTCACCATTTTTATGCCTCTGGAGCTCTGGGCACTGGGCAGTTTAGGATTGGGTTGTAAGCAATGCTGAATAGAATGGTTTATCATTTATTCCCATGACCATTGTATGTTGTAAAAAGTAGACTAGGTGCATAATCATATGCAAGCTAGCTAGAAATAAGTCCTATTGTGTTCAGTGGAGCTGAATTCCAGGAAAGTATGTATAGGATTACAGCTTAGATGATAGCGTGTGAGTGATTTTTTCCCCTCCTCTGGGCATGGGGTTCAGTGTCTCTTTATCACACCACCTCTCAGTCCTTTCCATATAATAGCTTTCCAGGACTGGAGGCATAGCAAAACATTTCAACATGTGCCCATGGAGGGAAAAGTATATATTGGCTCTTGGTTGGTTGTGACCAGTGGTATTTGAACTTTTTAGACCTGGACCCACTTTTTAGAATAGCACTTTTGTTGGGACCCACCGGAAGTGATGTCATTAACCTGGAAGTGATGTTGTGGCAGGAAGTGACATCATCAAGCAGGAAGTGCTATCACTGTAACATAATAAAATGCTCCTCCTGAAATGCAAATTGGCATTCTTGGACTGCAGCAATTGTACAACCATGAAACATCCCTGACAGAAAGCAAGATTAGGACACAATATTATTATATCTAAAAGCACTGAACTAAAAACAAAATAAAAACAAACCCTCACTTGAACATTCAAACTGTAAACACTCGCAAAAGGAATATAACAAGAGTATGGTCTGCAGTTTCCAAGATGGCTGCTCCCAGATTTCCACGACCCACCTGACATCAGGTCATGACCCACCAAGTGGGTCCCGACCCACAGTTTGAATAACACTGTATTAGACACTCTGTACCGGTTGTAAAGGGACAGTTTCCTCCTGCCTGCCTTTTCAAGCCTGTTCAGTGCTGGGTAGGACAACATGAAGGACATTTACCAGGAATTTGAGAATGCTGCCAGTTAGTGTATAGTACTATAGACCAGGAACAGGCAGACGTCAGCCTTGAAGGGTTTTTAAAAAAAAAAAAAAACTGGGGCTGCACCAGAGCAGAGTGCAACAAGGTGAAGGGGGTGGAGCCAGATGCAAAATGGGGCCTCACAGAAATGGAGAGCTTCACTGTTGAACTGGGTACAGCAACAGAGGAACAGAAAGCAAATGAGGCAGAAGGTGGCTGGTCTGCCGGGAGAGGAAGCTGGCACATAGCAGGCACAGGCTGCCAAAACTGTGAATCCCAGAGACCCAGCAGAGCCTACTGTAATCAGATGGTTCATACCTCCGATTCACACTGTCTCAAAGCGGCTGAGTTGGAGAAGTGCTGCAAGGCATGCTGCTGAAGGAACACCACGACAGCCGTGCGGCGCAGCCTGTGAATGCCACCTGGCTTAATTTGCGTGTTGCGTTTAGGATATGCCCATCTCCCCTGTTGTGTCATTCTCGTTCAGATTCAAAGCAGCACTGTGTTTTTTGAGCAGCCTGGAACGAGACTGAAATGGACAGTTGTCAGATTGATTCCAGAGGGGGGGAGAAAAACCACACGCATACACACACACACACACACACACACACATACACAAGGTACTGTGCTACAAGAATACATAAGGAGATATTTCTGTGTCTGGCCATCTTCTGCGGCAGGAGTATATCGGCCTTCTGGTTATACAAGACTGTCCAGTGGCATTCCCAGAGTGGGGGCAAAGTGCTAAGTTTTTCAGGCGCCTGAATGCCTGTGTAAAGAGGCCCCTCCTTTTGCTCTGGCAGCTGTGAATGGCTCTGAACGTGGGCAGGGGGGGGAGAGGCTGCTTTGCACAGGTGTTCAGGGACCTGAAAAACTAGCAGTTGCCCCCACCAGGGAGCACCCCAGACTGACACCAATAGAATGAAAAAGGTAGTTAAGCAATTATGAAGGGCCTTTTAGGGCCCAATCCTACCCAACTTTCCAGTACCAGTGCAGCTGCAATGCAGCCCTGAGGAAAGAAAACAAACATTCCCTTACCTGGAGGAGGCCTCTGTTACTGCCCCACTGATGCAGGATAAAGCACACACCCCATTAGTACCCCATTAGCACCAGCAAAGGCAAGTTGGATAGGATTGGGCCCTGAGTCTTCCATGCCGCACCACCATCTCAAATCAATAATAATAATAATAATAATACTTGGATTTATATACCGCCTTTCTTAGGTCACCAGATTTCTCTAATGACTATAACTCAAGGCGGTTTACATAGGCAGACTTTATTCAGAAACCCAAAGGTTTTTACAATTTATACAGAAATGTTCTATCTTTCAAGAATTACACACATACAGATGGATCTTTCTGGATTTAGTCCTTCTTTCTGGCCACCCGTTTGTCTTCTTGCTGGCTGATAAACGGCTTCCCTGCTCCCACCAGAGAAGCGGCTGAACTTCGGCACAACTCCCCCTCACACAAGGCAGCCGAAGCTCAGCTGTTAATCAGTCGCAATTAACGAGGTCTGCCGCTCACAGAGACTTCCTGCTGTCCTGAACTGGCGACCTTCAGATCTTCATCAATCAACAGGTACTTATATACCGCTTTTCAACACGATGCAAATGCAGTTGGTGGGACTGTGTGAGAGGGTTTGTGACCCTCTCCAGGCTGTTTGGCCAGCTAACGTTTCATCAAGGTTTGGAATTCTTCTTCTAACAAGCTTTTGGCCTTCAAGAAATACAATTTGATGTTGAAGAGAACTTATCTTCTGGCCCAAATAGGGAGGCTTGTGCGGGGGGACCAATCTAGATTGAATCAATGCTGGGGGGGAAATATTACAGTCCTCTGCTGTGTTCCCAGTTTGAATCAAGCTCTCCCATGAATGCTGTTTTTGTTAGAAAATCAGTCAGATGGGTCCCGGTCATTCAACAGACATATACCGTATTTCCCCAAGTATAAGGCACCAAAGTATAAGACACACCTTAATTTTGGGGCCAGAAATTTGAAAAATACATTTTTGGGGCCGGCTGCTCTTTAAGGCAAGCAGGAGCACGGAGAATGCACACCCCTTGAATAAGACACACCCAATTTTTAGCCCCTGGTTTTTTGGGGAAAAAGGTGCGTCTTATTCTTGGGGAAATACGGTAATTTCGATTGATCCTTGGCTTCTGCAGAATTCCATACGGGCTGAACATTTTGCAGTGCCCCCTTGTCTTGTCCAGAACTCAGATAATAAACTGCTGCTGGGCTTAAATCACTTTGTGATCTTCTTTCTCATCTACCTGGTAGCCTAATCCCAATTAACCCTACCTTGTTCCTATTCCAAGATCAAGTGTCCTAGCTACTTCTCAAAGACTACAATAGACTCGGGTTCTTGGGTCATTACAACTCAGTTGCCAGTCCTGTTTGAGCTCAGAAGGCATTCTCAGACTTAGTACAGCTTAATACAACATACCTTTCCTCCTCCTCCTCCTCCTGCAAATTAAATAGCTGGTTATCTTCAGTACATAAAGGATATGCTGAGAGACGAGTTCAGCCTCTGGTTGCTGTTCCCATTCTTTTTAACTCGCCCCAAACACTGTCTGTTAGAAAAACCTCACACTGTTTGAAAATGAACTTAGCCTAGCTTGCAAAAAAACTGGTTTCCCCGTGACCAATTACTGTGCAGTCAGTAGAAACCATGCTGGTCTGATGCAGCAAAAAACAACAAAGATTCCTGAAGCATTCTAAAGACTAATGAATATATTGTTGTATAAGCTCATATGGCTCAAACCCTCTTTTCTTTCTTTCTTTCTTTCTTTCTTTCTTTCTTTCTTTCTTTCTTTCTTTCTTTCTTTCTTTCTTTCTTTCTTTCTTTCTTTCTTTCTTTCTTTCTTTCTTTCTTTCTACAAACATGGTATATGCAGTGGTAATCCAAGTGGCTGAGTCCAGTGAAAAGAAAAAGGCCAAAGAGATAACAATCCAAGAGTGGCACTCCAGTGTCACTATGCAGAGTGCAAGTTAATATAGGATCTCTGATCAAAAGAGTATGATTAAGAGTGCAGTCCTAAGTTGTGCTGGAATGGCGAAGCCGGCGGGCCTGCGCCATATCCAGTGCACCTTAGGTGTGCTGGGGAGCCTCCCCGGGGCAAGGGCACTTTTGCACCTCTGTCCCAGGGGAGGCTCCAGCCTCCCCTGTGGGTTCCTTGGTACTGCATCTGCTAAATAGCAGGCGCAGATCCAAGGAAGCCACACGGCCCAAATTGAGCTACCTCCACCGCCCTGGGCTGGCACAATGTGCTACTCTGATTTGTGCCTGCAAAATCATGGGCGCAGATCCGAGGAGACCGTGCTACCCGGGGATGCAGCCTTGGATGCAGTCTAACAGCCACGTCCAATGCCCATCCCCTCCTTGGACCAGCCTGCCTGCCGGCCCTCCCACCCACCACCCAGAACTGCCCTCCCTCCCTACCAGAGCATCCCCTCCACCAGCTGAATTCAGCTGGCACACAGGCAGCTCTCCACCCACACTCCCAGACTGGCACTAGAGCTAGCACAGATCTAGGAGACTCAGGGGCGACACTGAGTGTTTCTGGGAGGCAGATGTACATTTAGAATTAAGGAATAGGAAGCCTCTGGGTATTTGCTCAACCCAGTAATTTGTCATCAGTAAGAGCTTGGTCCACAGTCACATGAAACAAAAATCACATACAAATCATATACCTCTAAGCTTTCTTCTTTTCAGCAGACTAATCAGGGTGGGGTAAGCTCATTTGTTGTTGCTACTATTAAACTATTGAAAGTTAAGAATCTTTGTTGGTCTACTCTATTGCACATTACCCCAATGTTTACCAGTAGTTCCCAATCAGCCCCTGGAGGAACCAGACACGGCATTTCTGATTGGTAACGTTCACAAGCAAGAGTATTCCAGGAAATAAAAGCGTTAACATTGGCAGACACAATTTGTCATTTCTGTTTGTTGGTGCCACGGGAGGTGATGTTTCTAGTTAAGAGGCTTTCTGTTATACCGGTTTTTAAATTAATTCTAAGCTCCATTCCAATGAATGCCTTCCTTTAATTCCCTGCTCCCTCTTTTCTTCTTACATGCTGTTGACAAATGATTACTATATGTTTGAAGAATGTATTATAGCCATCATGGCAATAACCTTTCCAAAATAGAAATGGGTGTTAGCAGTGACGGACAGGGAATAGATCTGTAACACAGCAGGTGCTCAAAGAGCTGCAAATTGAATACATGATCACTCTAGATACCAATTTCTAAGGGTCACATTTAGAAGGCAAGAGAAGGGTGAAGCTAGACCCATAGACCTTGGGGCTAATTTAAGAATAGTCTTCATCAGACATCTTTGGGGGGAGAACTTGGCACCCTCTAAGGTTGAAATTTTGACAAAGCCAGTTTATCATGGATACCCAATGCATTCAGAGATCTCAATACATTTGCTAGCTGTAGAGATTGTGGATTTGAGAAAATTAATTTTATGCTTTTCATCCTCCTAATTGAAAATAAAATGGAGGAAAAGGTTTTTTCCTCTTTGTGCTTCTCAGAAATGCATCAAAGATTGCAAAGGG
>JAJKFI010040570.1:0-18535 GCA_029204185.1 Lerista edwardsae
AGCTTCAGCATTTGTCCTTCCAGGGAGCAATCAGGCTTGACTTCCTGCAGAATTGACCGATTGGATCTCTTTGCAGTCCAGGGGACTCTCAAGAGTCTTCTCCAACACCATAATTCAAAAGCATCGATTCTTCGACGCTCTGCCTTTCTTATGGTCCAGCTCTCACAGCCATACATGGCTACTGGGAAAACCATCGCTTTGACTATGCGAACCTTTGTTGGCAGGGTGATGTCTCGGCTTTTGATTAAGTTGTCTAGGTTCGCCATAGCTTTCCTCCCAAGAAGTAAACGTCTTTTAATTTCATGGCTGCAGTCACCATCTGCGGTGATCTTGGAGCCCAGGAAAATAAAGTCTGTCACTGCTTCCATTTCTTCCCCTTCTATTTGCCAGGAAGTGATGGGAGTGGTTGCCATGATCTTAGTCTTTTTAATGTTGAGCTTCAAACCAATTTTGGCACTTTCCTCTTTCACCCTCATCAAAAGGTTCTTTAGGTCTTCCTCACTTTCTGCCAGTAGAGTGGTATCGTCTGCATATCTGAGGTTGTTGATGTTTCTCCCAGCAATCCTGATTCCAGCTTGTGAGTCATCCAGCCCTGCCTTCCTCATGATGTACTCTGCGTATAAGTTAAATAAGCAGGGTGACAATATACAGCCTTGTCGTACTCCTTTCCCAATTTTAAACCAGTCGGTTGTTCCATGTCCAGTTCTAACTGTTGCTTCCTGACCCGCATAAAGGTTTCTCAGAAGGCAGATCAGGTGGTCTGGAACTCCCATCTCTTCAAGAACTTGCCACAGTTTGTTGTGATCCACACAATCAAAGGCTTTAGCATAATCAATGAAGCAGAGGTAGATGTTTTTCTGGAACTCTCTTGCTTTCTCCATGATCCAGCGAAGGTTGGCAATTTGATCTCTAGTTCCTCTGTCTCTTCGGAAACCAGCTTGTACATCTGGTAGTTCTCGATTCGCATACTGCTGCAGCCGAGCTTGTAGGATTTTGAGCATGACCTTGCTAGCATGTGAAATGAGTGCAATGGTGCGGTAGTTCGAGCAATCTTTGGCATTGCCCTTCTTTGGGATTGGAATGTAAACTGATCTTTTCCAGTCTTGTGGCCACTGTTGGGTTTTCCAAATTTGCTGGCATATGGAGAGCAGCACTTGGACAGCATCATCTTTTAAGATTTTGAGTAATTCCGCTGGAATGCTGTCACCTCCACTAGCTTTGTTGTTAGCGAGGCTTTCTAAAGCCCACTTGACTTCACACTCCAGGATGTCAGGTTCGAGCTCAGTGACAGCACCACTGTGGTTATCAGGAACATTTAGATCGGCCTTATAGAGTTCCTCTGTGTATTCTTGCCACCTCTTCTTAATCTCATCTGCTTCTGTTAGGTCCTTGCCATTTTTGTCCTTTATTGTGCCTATCTTAGCATGAAATTGTCCTTTGACGTCTCCAATTTTCTTGAAAAGATCTCTAGTCCTCCCCATTCTGTTGTTTTCCTCTATTTCTTTGCATTGCTCATTTAGAAAGGCCTTCCTATCTCTCCTTGCTGTTCTCTGGAAATCTGCATTCAGTTGGGTATATCTTTTCCTTTCTCCCTTGCTTTTGGCTTCTCTCCTTTCCTCAGCTATTTGTAAAGCCTCGTCAGACAGCCACTTTGCCTTCTTGCATTTCTTCCTCTTTGGGATGGTTTTAGTTGCTGCCTCCTGTACAATGTTACAGACCTCCGTCCAAAGTTCTTCAGGCACTCTGTCTACCAAATCTAAGCCCCTAAATGTATTTGTCACCTCCACTGTATATTCGTAGGGGATCTGATTTAGGTCATACGTGGAGGGCCTAGCGGTTTTCCTTACTTTTTTCAGTTTAAGCCTGAATTTGGCAAGAAGAAGCTGATGATCTGAGCCACAGTCAGCTCCAGGTCTTGTTTTTACTGCCTGTATGGAACTTCTCCATCTTTGGCTGCAAAGAATGTAATCAATCTGATTTCGATGTAGACCATCTGGTGAAGTCCATGTGTACAGTCGCCGCTTGTGTTGCTGGAAAAGCGTGTTTGCAATGACTAATGTGTTCTCCTGACAGAACTCTATCAGTCTTTGCCCTGCTTCATTTTGTACTCCAAGACCAAACTTGCCTGTTATTCCTCTTACCTCTTGACTGCCTACTTTAGCATTCCAATCCCCTATGATGAGAAGGACATCTTTTTTGCGTGTTAATTCTAGAAGCTGTTCTAGGTCTTCATAGAAGCGGTCAACTTCTTCCTCTTCAGCACCAGTGGTTGGGGCGTAGACTTGGATTACTGTGATGTTGAAAGGTTTGCCTTGGATCCGAATGGAAATCATTCTATCATTTTTGAGGTTATACCCCAGTACTGCTGTTCTCACTCTCTTGTTCACTATGAAGGCTACTCCATTTCTTCTCAGGGATTCCTGCCCACAGTAGCAGATATAATGGTCATCTGAATTAAATTCTCCCATTCCTGTCCACTTTAGTTCACTAACTCCCAGGATGTCGATGTTCAGCCTTGACATCTCACGTTTGACCACATCTAGCTTGCCTTGATTCATCGATCTGACGTTCCAGGTTCCTATGTAGTATTGTTCTTTGCAGCATCGCACTTTCCTTTCACTTCCAGACACATCCACAGCTGAGCTTCCTTTCAGTTTTGGCCCAGCTACTTCACTCTTTCTGGAGCTACTAGTACTCGTGTTCTGCTCTTCCCCAGTAGCATAATGGACACCTTCCGACCTGAGGGTCTCATCTTCCAGTGTCATATCGTTTAGCCTTTTTGTTCTGTAATCCATGGGGTTTTCTTGGCAAGAGTACTGGAGTGGATTGCCACATCCTTCTCCAGCAGATCACGTTTAGTCAGAACTCTCTACTGTGACCTGTCCATCTTGGGTAGCCCTACATGGCATAGCTCACAGCTTCATTGAGCTACTCAAGCCCCTTCGCCACGACAAGGCAGTGATCCATGAAAGGGCAATCAATATATACAAGAGCAATTGTGTGTCCCCTCAATGAATTGGAATCAATTCAATGAATCAATTGGACAATGTCCAATCCCCTTTTCATTGCATCTCAGCTAATGGCCATCATCATATCTTGTGGCAATTGTAAATTAATTACATGCCATATAAAAAAATACTCTCCATTCTCTGTCCTGTAACTCATGCTAATCAAAGCACAATCCTAAACTGGAGTTAGACTGGCATAAACTAAGCCAGCAAAGTTTGGCCAGCGCAAGGGCCACCATAAAGCATTTTTGGACTACTTGCAAAGTCAGGGAGGATGGCTCGCATCTGTGTGCTGGCTTCTCTGAGAGTGGTCCAAACATACTTTATGGTGTCCCTTGTGCTGGCCAAACTTTGCTGGCTTAGTTTATGCCGGCCTAACTCAGTTTAGGATTGCGCCCTCAATTTCATTGGATTACCCAGAATTCCAGCATGAGAGATAGGAAGAAAATTTCTCTTTATTCTCTCCACAAAATTTGGATTGTTTGTGCTGTAAATTTCAGCCTTATTAGGAATGGATCCATTTCATGAAAGAAATTCATTTTTCTCAGAGATGTGACAACTTGTATCAGGTGTTACAACTAATTGCCAGAAATAATGAGACACAGCCTAGAAAAAGTTATGATATAGCAGAATGACTCCAATTAAATGAGAAAGAACAAGATCGTGATAATTTATATGGGTAGTTCCAGAACATTCTAGGATCTTCCTATTTGAAAACCTATTTAAACACAACAATAATCAAGCTTTATATCCCAAATATGATTTGTAGATTACTGCTACTGGGAGAAAAGAAGCATTGATGCTCTTTCCAGTGAAAAGGGTGTAAATATAGGTTATAAGAGCTGCTGAATTCTGTAGCTGCACCATCCTTGTTGCAGATAATAATAAGTGAAAAACAGTGTTCTCCCTTTCACTTGGCGAGCAGAAGAGATCTTTGGAAGACTTATCCACAGTATTGATGAGATCCTTGTAAATGATCTTAATAAATTCATTAGTCTAGCAGCATGGAACTGGTTTGTGTGAATAATGACCACTCTCCTCTTGTTGGTAGCATGTGGATCAATATTTTGCACTGTAAATACAACTATTCTATTAAAATGTTATTAACCACTCTGAGAGCGCAATCTGACAGCATAATCCTATGCATGTCTACTCAGAAGTAAGTGCCACTGGAGTCAATTGGACTTACTCCCAGGGAAGTGTATATAGGATTGCAGCCCCAATCTGGAGTTAGGCTGGCACAATTAGACCAGCAAGGTTTGGCCAGCACAAGGGCCACGGTAAAGCACATTTGGACAACTCTTAAGAGTCAGGGGGGATGGTTCACAACTGTGTGTTGGTGCCTCTGACTCAGAGAGTGGTCCAAACATACTTTACAGTGTCCCTTGTGCTGGTCAAACTTTGCTGGCCTAACTATGCCAGCCTAACTCCAGGTTTGGATTGCGCTCTGTGATCAAACAGGCTAACAATGTAACTAACAGCGCAATCCTAGCATGCCCCTTGCGTCGATGCAACATCATCGCGTCGACGCAAGGGGTAGAGTGCTGGAGCGCAGGCGCCAAGCAGCACCCCCATGTCGGTGCTCCAACTCTGAAGCCAACGCTGCTCACAGCGTCGGCTTCAGAGCACTGATGGAGAGCCTCCCATGCGCCAACCAAAGACGGTCAGCGCAAGGGATTCTCTGTCCCGTTTCGGGATAGGGATTGGTGGGAGGGGGGAAGGCAGGACTTGGGTGGGACCTGAGCGGGCTTGGAAGGTGGCCTTATGGCCACCTCTTAAGCCCATCAGCGAGGCAATGAGGCCCCAATTTGGGCCACGCTTTCTCTTCAGATCTGCGCCTGCTCTTTAGCAGGCGCAGATCTGAGGAGCACATAGGGGAGGCTGGTGCCTCTCCTACGGTAAGGGAGCGAACACTCCCTTGTCATGGAGAGGCTCCAGCCCATCCTAAGCAGCGCTGGATATGGCGCTGGCCTGTCAGCCTTTAGGATTGCGCCCTAAAGCCGTGTTCATACAATATCATACGTAGAGGGAATGTGCATAGGGAGGAGTGGGAAGCTCTTCCCCCAATCTATGTGCAAATGCTCATCTGTCTAGCTCTGTGCAGATGTTATCCATGTGTTCAGCGAACATACGTGAGGAACAGCATTGCAGTGGCAGGCTCCACAACCAGTGCCCACATGGTCATGAACTGGGCCCTTGCTCATAAAGCTGTACATGTGTGTGTGGGGGGGGGAGGCTGTTAGAAATTCCATGAACATATAAGGATTGAAATGGAGCCTGCAACATATCCCTAGGGGGCATTAATCGAACACACAGGCAAAGCTTCTGTATCAGTGTTATTCAACTGTGGGTCAGGACCCACTTGGTGGGTCGCAACCTGATGTCAGGTGGGTTGCGGAAAGCTGGGAGCAGCCATCTTGGAAACTGCAGAGCTTACTCTTGTTACGTTCCTTTTGTGAGTGTTAACAGTTTGAATGTTCAAGTGAGGGCTTGTTTGTTTTTTAAAAACAATTTTTTTGTTCAGTGCTTTTACATAATATTTTGTCCTTATCTTGCTATCTGTCAGGGATGTTTCATGGTTGTACAATAGCAGCAGTCCAAGCATGCCACTTTGTATTTCAGGGGTGTCATTTTATTATGTCACAGTGACAGCACTTCCTGCTTGATGATGTGATGTCACTTCCTGCCACAACATCACTTCCAGGTTAATGACATCACTTCCGGTGAGTCCCAACACAAGTGCTATTCTAAAAAGTTGGTCCTGGTCTGAAACGTTTGAATACCACTGTTCTATTTGATTCCTGCTATGTGTACAGGTTGTATGTGCACCGAGACTGCATAGATATTCGAGCGAAGGTGCATAGGTTGCAGACAGGTCTTGCCACCATGATGATGCTCCCACTTGCGTGTGATCACTGTATGTGCAATGTTTGTATGAGTAAGCCATAAGGTCCTACCAAGCATTTGAGGGAGATGTGCTGTAGCTCTATGAATCCAAACGTGGGGCTGGAACTCCTACAAGCACAAGGCAAGCAGCTCACCCAGGCAAAACTTTGGAGAGACTGAAATGAGCTACTCTTGTTCCACAAGTACCCCCTGATGCATCTTTGTTCCTTCTCAGTAGCATTTGAGGGGAACTGAGAAAAGACTACTGGACTATTTGAGGGGAACTGAGAAAGGACCACCTCGTGCCTTTTGTCATCCCATATTGCTCTGAGCTCTAATGCTCCTCCAAGCACAGCTGTTTCCATTTTTATTTGTGGCAACTATTGTTCCTTCCCCCTGAAGGGTGATTTGAAACCAGCCTTTGTGTCTTCTTTCCCCCAGCACATTACTGCTGCGCATGATGTCATGTTTAGGAGCTGGGTTCCTCTCAGAAGAGATACGGAGGGGCAATTTTCTGGTTTTATTTTTTCATTTGACAATATGGCATCTAAGCATCTGCAAGAGCTCTCCTGGGTCTTTCTGTCTGTCTGAAGGACGGAGAGGGATAAAACTGCAGCGCAATGAGAAGATACTGAACAAATCAACCTGAGCGCTTGTGGTTTTGCAAGCTGCTTCCAACGTGAGATATTTTTTCCTAAATGCCAGCTTGGGAACTATGTATTGCAAGACTAGAGGTGTGCTGTATGTAAA
Source organism: Lerista edwardsae (assembly GCA_029204185.1). Lineage (NCBI taxonomy): Eukaryota > Metazoa > Chordata > Lepidosauria > Squamata > Scincidae > Lerista > Lerista edwardsae. Next base: position 6,645 of record JAJKFI010040570.1, read on the forward strand.
GCTGTTTGGATTGTTCCATTCGGAAAAATTCTGGGACCATGGGAGAAACCCATGTCAGCCTCCTTACTGTGCCAGGAAACCTTCTGGCAAATTTTTCTGAAAGAAAAAAACAAGTTCTACTTAGACCATGTTTTGCCAGGGAAAGTATGCAGGAGGCTTTGAAGAAGCATTCTAGAATTCAAGGTGTCTTAATGTTCCCTGTGGGGGGAGGTGCTGGTACATGTGTGAGTGTGTGGATATGTTGTGTGCAGAGAGAAATATTCCTATCCCACCATAACAAAACACAGTACTCTGGAGTGTTCCCAAAATTGTATAATGTACTGCCAATGGCTGCAGCTTCCCATTAAGGCTATATCCCTATTCATTGTATAGGGTGGCAGGTTTTTCACATGGATTTCACAGCTCCCCTAGCTGGTTTCTGCGGCTTCCCAAAGAGCTCAAAGTGTGGGAACCACTGGTATATTGTATATGCCAGTGATTCTCAAACATTTGAGAGCCAGGACCCACTTTTTAGAATGACAATCTATCCTGGACCCCTCCAGAAGTGATGTCATGGTCAGAAGTGCCGTCATTGTGACGCCAGAGTCTGATGCTTTCCTGAGAATGCAGCAATAAGGTGGGTTGTTTCTCAGCCATTTTCCAACAGCAAAGTGAATCAGAAAGGGGGAAAAAGCCTATTTACATCCTTGACACAGGCAAAAGAACCTCATGGCCTTCCCCCTGTCAAGTGTCCCATGTTCCCAAACTTTCAATGATGGCTATCCTAGTTGCTACACGACCCATCTGAAATTATCTTGTGACGTAAGAACACAAGAACATAAGAAGAGCCCCACTGGATCAGGCCAAAGGCCCATCTAGTCCAGCTTCCTATATCTCACAGTGGCCTACCAGATGCCTCAGGGAGCACATGAGACAAAAAGATCTCTGCATCTCATTGCCATTCCCCTGCATCTGGCATTCTGAGGTAGCTTATTTCTAAAGTATGGAGGTTGCATCATGGCCAGTAACCTGTGATGGGCTTTTCCTCCAGAAATGTGACCAATCCCTTTTTAAAGGCACCTAGGCCAGATGCCATCACCTCCTCCTGTGGCAAGGAGTTCCACAGATTAATGACCTGACCCACAGTTTGAGAAAACCTGGTATAGGCAACAAAGCAGTAGCCTTCAATCACCAAATCACTGACAGAATAACCACAGCAGTTTCCTGAGGATCTCCACTCTCCTCACTTTGGCCCAAAGGCACAGAAAGTAAGCAGGTTTTAACTGGCCATCTAAACGACAAGAGCATCAGAGCAGCTCGTACTTCCCAGGGGAGAAAATTCCAGAGCTTAGACGCTGCTAAGGAAAAGACCCCGTCCCACATACCTGAGAGATGCCTTCAGATACTCTCATTTTACTATTGTTCCCTGCTTTCACAGCAGGCTCATCGTCATTAAGAGACAAATTATTCTGTAGCTGCTGCTGTGCTTCTTTCCTGTCATTGTGGCTTTTCTGAAAGAATGTCTCTCTGAAGGCCAACTATATGTTACAATTACAGTGTCATTAAGAGGTGTGCTTCAGTCTGGCAATGTCTTTTTTGCAATGAAAAGGAGCTACAGGTGAGGAGGAGAGAATGCAAACTAGATGAGGAAGGCACACTAGATGAGGAAGAGTGGATAGGTTGCCCCAGTGGTTCCTAAACTGTGGGTTGGGACCCACCAGTGTGTCATGAGCCAGTTTCAGGTGGGTCGTGAAGCACGTAGGGCAGCCATATTGAAATGATGGAAAGATGAGACATTGGAAAGGGGGTGGACTGTGTGGTTGTTTTGCTTGTGTAGCAATAAGTAGGCTTTTTTTCTTTCTGATTCACTTTGCTATTGGAAAATGGCTAAGTAACCCAACTTAATGCTGCATTCTCAGGAAAGTAGCAGGTTCTGGCATCCCAATCACCTCCGGTGGGTCCCAGACAGATTGTCATTCTAAAAAGTGGGTCCCGGTACTAAAACGTTTGAGAACCACTGAGTTACCCATTTCCCCACAAGCCATTTAATCATCAACAACAACAAGTCATGGGGAATGAGTTAAACATTTATCTGTTGCTGTGCTTTGGGGCACAGTCTGGATTGGGGTCCTCTATTCTATTAAAAAAAAAGAGATACACCAGACTTTAGCATGTCATTATTTATTTAAAATATTTTTTATCCCGCCTCTCCTCTGCTGGGATAGATGCCCAAGGCAGCTCAAAATTATCAATTAAAAATTATACAATATATACAAACAATAAATAACATCACAGTAATATAAATAAAACAATTATCAGCTGCCCAGGAGGCCGACAACCCATCACCTAACACCGGATGAAACAAAAACGTTTTGAGACCTCACCCTCGCCAGTAACTACCCTGCCTGCTGAATTCTGCACTAATTGCAGCTTCCAAACTGTCTTCAAGGGCAGCCCCATGTACAGCGTATTATAGTAATCAATATTACTAGTAATACATTATAATATTAATCGTAATACATCCTTATTGTGTCTTAAAGAGCACATCTAGTATGTGCGTAGAGCACCGAACCTGAAGTTATATAGCAGGGATAGCAGCAGCATGTCCTGGAATAAAAATGGGCTAGAGAAAGCCCTGCAAGACTTTGGCATGGTTTTTTTCCCCCTGGGTAGTATGGTGTTTTTTTTTGTTTTTTTTTTGTTTTTTTTGTGCAATCAAGAGAAAATACCCCAGAAGCTGAGGGGGATTGCACAGGGAGATAATGAGCAGCAGAGAGAAGCTGGAGGAAGAAGTGTTTTGTAATGAATTGTTATAAGTAGAAATGTTCTATTTTTGTCCCTGTGATTAGATTCTGAACTCTTTGAATCATCATTAATGTAACACCCTAGAAACAGGCTCCAGCCTCAGCTGAATGCTGCATTTAGTGCTCCCAGTTAATTTGGGGAGCATTTGAAATCATGTGTGTGGGCAGACCTACGTCATATGTGACATAGCTGTATTTGCTTTTTACTTCTGACATAGGGAGACTTGCACATGTTGTGATCAGCAAGTCTTTTGTTCCTACCCTGGTCACTTTTGAATATATTGCTGCATTGATCTATCTGTCTCAACACAGGTGTCTATATGCATTTATCGATACAAATATAAAAATGTAAACTTGGCACAACCCAGAAAAACAGTAACTTAGAGCACAGTCCTAACCTGGAGTGAGGCCAGCACAGTTAGGCCAGCAAAGTTTGGACGGCACAAGGGGACTGTAAAGTACAGTATGTTTGGCCCACTCTTGGAGTCAGAGAGGCCAGCATACAAATGTACACCATTCTCTCTGACTCCAAGAATGGTCCAAATGCGCTTTATGGTGGCCTTTGCGCCAGCCAAACTTTGCCGGCCTAACTGTGCCGGCCTAATTCCAGGTTAGGATTGTGCCCCTAAACTGCATGATCTATACATCCTATAGCGTGAACGGGGAGAATTATGGACTGGATTTATTTTTCACGTTTTTATGTCACCCTTCCTGCAAGGGGTTCAGGGTGATGTATATCATTCCTCCCCTCCTTTTTGTCCTCACAACAACCCTGTGAGACAGATGAGGCTGAGATGCGGCTGGCCCAAAGTAACCCAGGAAGCTTCATGGCTGAGCAATGAATTGAGCAATGAATTGATTTTCCAGGTCTAAGTCCAACTCTTGAAGCGCCACACCATCCTGGCTGCAAGTAGGGTGTCTCTGTTAGTTTTGAACACTCCAAAATGCCAAAACCTCCCTGCATGTACTGAACTGGCATATCAGGAAGAAGACTAGACTTTTTTCATCAGTGTCCTAGTTTACTACATGCAAGAAGATACATACCTGGGAGAACACTCAATTCCAAGCTGCGCTCTGAAGGGGCACCTACAATCTCATTTTGTGTAATATATAGTAGGACTCTTAAGGGCCCAATCCTTTCCAACATTCAAGTGCTGATGCAGCTGTGCCAATGGGGCATGCACTGCATCCTGCAGAGCGGTGGAGTGAGTCATGGAGTCCTCCTCAAGGTAAGGGAATGCTTGTTCCCTTGCCTGAGGGCTGCATTGCAGCTGCATCAACATTGGAAAGTTGGGTTGCATTGGACCCTTAATCTTGTGGAAGTGAATTGGAATTATGCAAATTGCAAGCAAGTAACATTCCATGGCATTCAGCCGGTAAAAGGCAAAAGTTTCCCAACTGAATAGTCTAGTCGTGACCAACTGTAGGGGGTGGTGCTCATCTCCATTTCTAAGCCAAAGAGCCAGTGTTTGTCCGAGGACAAGTTTGTGGGATCATGTGGCCAGCATAACTATACGCCAAGGCACACGCATGCCATTACTTTCCCACCGAAGTGGTACCTATTTACCTACTGGCATTTCTAGGTGCTTTCAAACTGCTAGGTTGGCAGGAGCCAGGACAAGCAATGGGAGCTCACTCAATGGGAGCTGACCTTATGGTCAGCAAGCTCAGCAGCAGCGGTTTCTTTTGCTGGAATGAGCTACTGTCCGAATCAACAATCAGGGAAAAGAGACTAGCTCTGGTGCTATCAGGGACTAGCTCTGGTGCTATCAGTTTCCAGGGCATAAGAAAAAGATGTAAGGAAAAGATGTGCATTGGTGCACATACAGAGTTGTCCAAAGCACAAGGATTAAGTTGCTGAAGTGTGCCAAAAATAGTGATGAATTACCAGAATCTTGGGGTCATTGTTGTTTTTCTCATTAACTCACAATAATATTCACATTGGAATTGGCTGCTTTGATCTTGGATATAGACTAGGTGCACAATCCTAACCTGGCGTTAGGCTGGCACAAGTCACTTGTGCTGGCCCAGGAGTACTGCAAACATGCCATAAAATGTGTTTGCTCCATTCTCAGAGTCAGGGAGGCCAGCACACAGATGTCCCTTGACTGCAAGAGTGGTGCAAATGTGCTCTATGGTGCATTTGCAATACTCCTGCACCAGCACAAGTGACTTGTGCCAGCCTATCTCCAGGTTAGGATTGTGCCCACAGTCTTCTTCTTATTTTGCATTAGGCAGCAGTGTTACACACACTACACAATTTAAGGTGAGATGTGACAGTTCTGTTTAAGCAAAATTTAACACAAATTGTACATACTGTACGCTGTAGCTTACGAACCCCTTGTTCACTTAAAGCAAGGCAAAATACTCTGAAGCATTGGGATAAGAGATTATTATCCTGCAATGCAGTTTAGGCTACGTTGAGCCTCCTGTTTTTTTTCTGCACTCATAAGTGGGAGTTAGAGGAGTCCTCTCATAAAGCGTTCTTTTAAAACAAGGATGACCTGATGCAGTGAACGATGATCCAGCTCTAGTACAACTTCAAATCCTATGCAGATTCTTTCATGATTGAGACATATAAAATTATGCATGGGATGGATAAAGTGGATAGAGGGAGGTTCTTTTCCCTCTCTCACAATACCAGAACCAGGGGACATCCACTAACATTGAGTGTTGGGAGAGTGAGAACAGATAAAAGGAAATATTTTTTTACCCAGCGGATAATTAATCTGTGGAACTCCTTGCCACAGGAGGTGGTGATGGCATCTGGCCTAGATGCTTTTAAAAAGGGACTGGACAGATTTCTGGAGGAAAAGTCCATCGCAGGCTACAGGCCATGATGCTTAGTGCAACCTCCTTAATTTAGAGTTAGGCTACCTCGGAGTGCCAGATGCAGGGGAATGGCAACGAGATGCATGTATCTAGTTGTCTTGTATGCTCCCTGAGGCATCTGGTGGGCCACTGCGAGATGCAGGAAGCTGGACTAGATGGGCCTTTGGCCGGATCCAGTGGGGCTCTTCTTATGTTCTATTTGCACCATTTATAGCCCTAAGTCCCGCCCAGCGTACCTGCTGGATAGCACTACTGGTTCTGACCATTAAGTCCTTAAATGGGCACCAGCTCACAGTGGCGTAGCTAAGGTATCTAGCACCTGGGGCACATAAAAAAAGCAGCTTGCGGCCACCCCGTGCCTCAACGGGCCATCTGGAGGCCCCCAATAGGCCCTTCCTGGTTTTGGTGAAAACTGGGACTGTCTTTTGGAGGCCTCTGAGGCCTCTGACCTCATGGTGTAGTATCTGAGGCAATATACCACCCTTAGCTATGCCACTGGCTCAGCACCTTGCATCCTGTAACTATAATCCTGCTGTACACATTCATTAGAATGTTGTCTATCCCAGTCATAAAATTCAATCTTATCCATTGTTTATGGTACCTAATGGCTGAGGGCTCAAGCCTGATCCTGTCATCACTGGTGGTACCGCCAGCTTTGGGTCTCATAAACATGCCATAAAGTACATTTAAGGCACACGGGGAGCAAATGCTCCCTTATCCTGAGGAGACTCTGGCCTTGGTGCCCACAAGATCCAGCAGTCACCATTTTTATGCCTCTGGAGCTCTGGGCACTGGGCAGTTTAGGATTGGGTTGTAAGCAATGCTGAATAGAATGGTTTATCATTTATTCCCATGACCATTGTATGTTGTAAAAAGTAGACTAGGTGCATAATCATATGCAAGCTAGCTAGAAATAAGTCCTATTGTGTTCAGTGGAGCTGAATTCCAGGAAAGTATGTATAGGATTACAGCTTAGATGATAGCGTGTGAGTGATTTTTTCCCCTCCTCTGGGCATGGGGTTCAGTGTCTCTTTATCACACCACCTCTCAGTCCTTTCCATATAATAGCTTTCCAGGACTGGAGGCATAGCAAAACATTTCAACATGTGCCCATGGAGGGAAAAGTATATATTGGCTCTTGGTTGGTTGTGACCAGTGGTATTTGAACTTTTTAGACCTGGACCCACTTTTTAGAATAGCACTTTTGTTGGGACCCACCGGAAGTGATGTCATTAACCTGGAAGTGATGTTGTGGCAGGAAGTGACATCATCAAGCAGGAAGTGCTATCACTGTAACATAATAAAATGCTCCTCCTGAAATGCAAATTGGCATTCTTGGACTGCAGCAATTGTACAACCATGAAACATCCCTGACAGAAAGCAAGATTAGGACACAATATTATTATATCTAAAAGCACTGAACTAAAAACAAAATAAAAACAAACCCTCACTTGAACATTCAAACTGTAAACACTCGCAAAAGGAATATAACAAGAGTATGGTCTGCAGTTTCCAAGATGGCTGCTCCCAGATTTCCACGACCCACCTGACATCAGGTCATGACCCACCAAGTGGGTCCCGACCCACAGTTTGAATAACACTGTATTAGACACTCTGTACCGGTTGTAAAGGGACAGTTTCCTCCTGCCTGCCTTTTCAAGCCTGTTCAGTGCTGGGTAGGACAACATGAAGGACATTTACCAGGAATTTGAGAATGCTGCCAGTTAGTGTATAGTACTATAGACCAGGAACAGGCAGACGTCAGCCTTGAAGGGTTTTTAAAAAAAAAAAAAACTGGGGCTGCACCAGAGCAGAGTGCAACAAGGTGAAGGGGGTGGAGCCAGATGCAAAATGGGGCCTCACAGAAATGGAGAGCTTCACTGTTGAACTGGGTACAGCAACAGAGGAACAGAAAGCAAATGAGGCAGAAGGTGGCTGGTCTGCCGGGAGAGGAAGCTGGCACATAGCAGGCACAGGCTGCCAAAACTGTGAATCCCAGAGACCCAGCAGAGCCTACTGTAATCAGATGGTTCATACCTCCGATTCACACTGTCTCAAAGCGGCTGAGTTGGAGAAGTGCTGCAAGGCATGCTGCTGAAGGAACACCACGACAGCCGTGCGGCGCAGCCTGTGAATGCCACCTGGCTTAATTTGCGTGTTGCGTTTAGGATATGCCCATCTCCCCTGTTGTGTCATTCTCGTTCAGATTCAAAGCAGCACTGTGTTTTTTGAGCAGCCTGGAACGAGACTGAAATGGACAGTTGTCAGATTGATTCCAGAGGGGGGAGAAAAACCACACGCATACACACACACACACACACACACACACATACACAAGGTACTGTGCTACAAGAATACATAAGGAGATATTTCTGTGTCTGGCCATCTTCTGCGGCAGGAGTATATCGGCCTTCTGGTTATACAAGACTGTCCAGTGGCATTCCCAGAGAGGGGGCAACTGCTAGTTTTTCAGGTCCCTGAACACCTGTGCAAAGCAGCCTCTCCCCCCCCTGCCCACGTTCAGAGCCATTCACAGCTGCCAGAGCAAAAGGAGGGGCCTCTTTACACAGGCATTCAGGCGCCTGAAAAACTTAGCACTTTGCCCCCACCAGGGAGCACCCCAGACTGACACCAATAGAATGAAAAAGGTAGTTAAGCAATTATGAAGGGCCTTTTAGGGCCCAATCCTACCCAACTTTCCAGTACCAGTGCAGCTGCAATGCAGCCCTGAGGAAAGAAAACAAACATTCCCTTACCTGGAGGAGGCCTCTGTTACTGCCCCACTGATGCAGGATAAAGCACACACCCCATTAGTACCCCATTAGCACCAGCAAAGGCAAGTTGGATAGGATTGGGCCCTGAGTCTTCCATGCCGCACCACCATCTCAAATCAATAATAATAATAATAATAATACTTGGATTTATATACCGCCTTTCTTAGGTCACCAGATTTCTCTAATGACTATAACTCAAGGCGGTTTACATAGGCAGACTTTATTCAGAAACCCAAAGGTTTTTACAATTTATACAGAAATGTTCTATCTTTCAAGAATTACACACATACAGATGGATCTTTCTGGATTTAGTCCTTCTTTCTGGCCACCCGTTTGTCTTCTTGCTGGCTGATAAACGGCTTCCCTGCTCCCACCAGAGAAGCGGCTGAACTTCGGCACAACTCCCCCTCACACAAGGCAGCCGAAGCTCAGCTGTTAATCAGTCGCAATTAACAAGGTCTGCCGCTCACAGAGACTTCCTGCTGTCCTGAACTGGCGACCTTCAGATCTTCATCAATCAACAGGTACTTATATACCGCTTTTCAACACGATGCAAATGCAGTTGGTGGGACTGTGTGAGAGGGTTTGTGACCCTCTCCAGGCTGTTTGGCCAGCTAACGTTTCATCAAGGTTTGGAATTCTTCTTCTAACAAGCTTTTGGCCTTCAAGAAATACAATTTGATGTTGAAGAGAACTTATCTTCTGGCCCAAATAGGGAGGCTTGTGCGGGGGGACCAATCTAGATTGAATCAATGCTGGGGGGGAAATATTACAGTCCTCTGCTGTGTTCCCAGTTTGAATCAAGCTCTCCCATGAATGCTGTTTTTGTTAGAAAATCAGTCAGATGGGTCCCGGTCATTCAACAGACATATACCGTATTTCCCCAAGTATAAGGCACCAAAGTATAAGACACACCTTAATTTTGGGGCCAGAAATTTGAAAAATACATTTTTGGGGCCGGCTGCTCTTTAAGGCAAGCAGGAGCACGGAGAATGCACACCCCTTGAATAAGACACACCCAATTTTTAGCCCCTGGTTTTTTGGGGAAAAAGGTGCGTCTTATTCTTGGGGAAATACGGTAATTTCGATTGATCCTTGGCTTCTGCAGAATTCCATACGGGCTGAACATTTTGCAGTGCCCCCTTGTCTTGTCCAGAACTCAGATAATAAACTGCTGCTGGGCTTAAATCACTTTGTGATCTTCTTTCTCATCTACCTGGTAGCCTAATCCCAATTAACCCTACCTTGTTCCTATTCCAAGATCAAGTGTCCTAGCTACTTCTCAAAGACTACAATAGACTCGGGTTCTTGGGTCATTACAACTCAGTTGCCAGTCCTGTTTGAGCTCAGAAGGCATTCTCAGACTTAGTACAGCTTAATACAACATACCTTTCCTCCTCCTCCTCCTCCTGCAAATTAAATAGCTGGTTATCTTCAGTACATAAAGGATATGCTGAGAGACGAGTTCAGCCTCTGGTTGCTGTTCCCATTCTTTTTAACTCGCCCCAAACACTGTCTGTTAGAAAAACCTCACACTGTTTGAAAATGAACTTAGCCTAGCTTGCAAAAAAACTGGTTTCCCCGTGACCAATTACTGTGCAGTCAGTAGAAACCATGCTGGTCTGATGCAGCAAAAAACAACAAAGATTCCTGAAGCATTCTAAAGACTAATGAATATATTGTTGTATAAGCTCATATGGCTCAAACCCTCTTTTCTTTCTTTCTTTCTTTCTTTCTTTCTTTCTTTCTTTCTTTCTTTCTTTCTTTCTTTCTTTCTTTCTTTCTTTCTTTCTTTCTTTCTTTCTTTCTTTCTTTCTTTCTACAAACATGGTATATGCAGTGGTAATCCAAGTGGCTGAGTCCAGTGAAAAGAAAAAGGCCAAAGAGATAACAATCCAAGAGTGGCACTCCAGTGTCACTATGCAGAGTGCAAGTTAATATAGGATCTCTGATCAAAAGAGTATGATTAAGAGTGCAGTCCTAAGTTGTGCTGGAATGGCGAAGCCGGCGGGCCTGCGCCATATCCAGTGCACCTTAGGTGTGCTGGGGAGCCTCCCCGGGGCAAGGGCACTTTTGCACCTCTGTCCCAGGGGAGGCTCCAGCCTCCCCTGTGGGTTCCTTGGTACTGCATCTGCTAAATAGCAGGCGCAGATCCAAGGAAGCCACACGGCCCAAATTGAGCTACCTCCACCGCCCTGGGCTGGCACAATGTGCTACTCTGATTTGTGCCTGCAAAATCATGGGCGCAGATCCGAGGAGACCGTGCTACCCGGGGATGCAGCCTTGGATGCAGTCTAACAGCCACGTCCAATGCCCATCCCCTCCTTGGACCAGCCTGCCTGCCGGCCCTCCCACCCACCACCCAGAACTGCCCTCCCTCCCTACCAGAGCATCCCCTCCACCAGCTGAATTCAGCTGGCACACAGGCAGCTCTCCACCCACACTCCCAGACTGGCACTAGAGCTAGCACAGATCTAGGAGACTCAGGGGCGACACTGAGTGTTTCTGGGAGGCAGATGTACATTTAGAATTAAGGAATAGGAAGCCTCTGGGTATTTGCTCAACCCAGTAATTTGTCATCAGTAAGAGCTTGGTCCACAGTCACATGAAACAAAAATCACATACAAATCATATACCTCTAAGCTTTCTTCTTTTCAGCAGACTAATCAGGGTGGGGTAAGCTCATTTGTTGTTGCTACTATTAAACTATTGAAAGTTAAGAATCTTTGTTGGTCTACTCTATTGCACATTACCCCAATGTTTACCAGTAGTTCCCAATCAGCCCCTGGAGGAACCAGACACGGCATTTCTGATTGGTAACGTTCACAAGCAAGAGTATTCCAGGAAATAAAAGCGTTAACATTGGCAGACACAATTTGTCATTTCTGTTTGTTGGTGCCACGGGAGGTGATGTTTCTAGTTAAGAGGCTTTCTGTTATACCGGTTTTTAAATTAATTCTAAGCTCCATTCCAATGAATGCCTTCCTTTAATTCCCTGCTCCCTCTTTTCTTCTTACATGCTGTTGACAAATGATTACTATATGTTTGAAGAATGTATTATAGCCATCATGGCAATAACCTTTCCAAAATAGAAATGGGTGTTAGCAGTGACGGACAGGGAATAGATCTGTAACACAGCAGGTGCTCAAAGAGCTGCAAATTGAATACATGATCACTCTAGATACCAATTTCTAAGGGTCACATTTAGAAGGCAAGAGAAGGGTGAAGCTAGACCCATAGACCTTGGGGCTAATTTAAGAATAGTCTTCATCAGACATCTTTGGGGGGAGAACTTGGCACCCTCTAAGGTTGAAATTTTGACAAAGCCAGTTTATCATGGATACCCAATGCATTCAGAGATCTCAATACATTTGCTAGCTGTAGAGATTGTGGATTTGAGAAAATTAATTTTATGCTTTTCATCCTCCTAATTGAAAATAAAATGGAGGAAAAGGTTTTTCCTCTTTGTGCTTCTCAGAAATGCATCAAAGATTGCAAAGGG
>JAJKFI010040571.1:0-19592 GCA_029204185.1 Lerista edwardsae
CACACACACACACACACACACACACACACACACACACACACACACACTATACCTCACATGATACAGTAACAGCTCCAAAATATGAACAAATTCTTCCCCAGCCTCTCCAGCTTCTTGTTCTACTTCATGTTCACCCAGTTGTCTGCTGTAAATAGCCCGTCCTGGACTGTTTTAATGTTCCTTCTTCGAGGAAGACAGAAAACAAGAGCGCCTTTCGAGAGATTTGGAGTTAGCTGTGTGTTTGCTCTGTAAAAAGGATTTTTTTTTTAAAATAATATACTGTTCTGGCAGCGAACTGACACATTATTGGAGAAATTTGGGTTTTGCTTATGTCCTTTTTCATGTACTTTAATATTCAGAATCACTACTGACCAATTTTGCATCCTCATGCAGAGGAATTGTACAGTTCTGAAACGGTATATGCTGCATCTTGTAAAGAATAAGTTTTTTAGATTTTACAATGGACAACAACAAGCCCCCCCCCCCCCATAAACTTGCTGTTAAGTTGAAGACACCTCATTCGCAGATAATACAGGCCTGTTTTAACAGGAGCTACAATGCCTGAAACAAGTTGCCTTCAGGAAGCAGTGGCGTGGAAGAGATTGTATTTTTTTAAATCATGGCTTCCTCTTAAAAAAAAAAAAAAAGTAATCAAGCGAAACTTTCTGAAACTAAAGTGGAACTTGCCTTTTTTTAAAAAAAAAAAATCATGTAGCAAAACAGACTGAGCATTCCAAATCCAGTATGTTTGAAAAGGGCTTAAATCGGACTTTTTTTAAAAAAAGAGAGAGAAAGCAAATAAAGGGATGTCTTACCTGCTTGTATGCAACAGTTCAGATCGGGTGTCCTGAGCCACTTGCTGGGTTGCACAGCCGATGACACTTGTGGGTAGAGTTGGCCCAAGGCCGAGACGTCTGAGGCAGCCCACAACCATCACCACCCCTCTTCTCCTGGTTGAGTTGTTGGGCCGCCACCACCACATCTCTTCCTGTCTCCATGGAGAAAAAGTTCTGGTTGAAGGTGCCGCTTTGACTATGCATAATCTCTTGCCATTGTGTAGACGTGGCTTCATGTCGACTGCTAGCTGGACCTTGCACAGGGCCACGGAAGTCTGTCCCGTGCAGTTCTGCGCTTGCTGCCCTCGGGAAGAGGTGCTTATATTGCCAAATACCTGGTGAGTCAAGGGACCAGATCCACAAGGGAGCCAGGCTCTTATCACCTTGAAGGGTGGTGCAGGATTCCAGCAGGCACAACTCCCTTTGGACAGGGGTGAGAGAAGCTGGGCCTGGTGAAATTCTCTTTTAAAGCAACAGGCACTGCCTCCACACATCAGCTAACCTTTACGGGTGAGCCAGGCGCATGAGGCATGACAATCTCAACTATGTGGTCTTTGTGCTTTATATTCTCTTTCCACCACCCGCCCATCCCAGTTGATTCTGTCCCTTCCCCCCCCCCCCCCGCATTCTTGAGCTGACTTGAGAATATTTCCGGTGGGGTTAAGGAGGTGGAGTTTGGCCTTACCCCCTCAACGGCAACCCTTCGTACGGCGCAAGGAGAGAAGCTATTGTCGACAACACTGAGCTGCGGGTGCACTCTAGATCTGAACTGCTTTTATGGTGTACAAAATATCTCTGTAGAAGAAATCATTGCATTGTATATTGGTCTTCCGATCAGTGAGATTTAATGAAATAAATTTTTTAGGAAAAAAGAAAAGAAAAGCTTGGTCTTTGTTTCTCTCCAGTCCTCTTGCTTGGCTATCGTGTCTCCGGCTTGTTATCTCTAAAAAGGTAAAGGTAAAAGTTTCTATTCCCCACTACTGAATGGTCTAGTCGTGACCCACTGTAGGGGGCGGTGCTCATCTCCGTTTCTAAGCCTGTGGAGCCGGCGTTTGTCCTGAGGACAAGCTTCCGTGGTCATGTGGCCAGCATGACTCTACGCCGTAGCGCACGGAACGCCGTTCCCTTCCCACCGAAGTGGTCCCTATTTATCTACTTGCATTTTTAGGTGCTTTCGAACTGCTAGGTTGGCAGGAGCTGGGACAAGCAACGGGAGCTCACTCCATCGCGCAGTCTCGAACTCCCAACCTTGCGGTCGGAAAGCCCAGCAGCAGCGGTTTAACCTGCTGCGCCACCATGTTATCTCTCCTTCTGAGCAATCGGTTTCATTTCCAGATGAAGAAGGAACCCTGCTTTTTAGTCTTTTTCCATGCCATCCTTCTATTGATGTTTCAGTTTATTTAAAATACAGGTGTGCCCCAGTATCCAAATCTTTTTTTTATTACCCTTGTTACAGCAAAACCACTGATGTTCCCTTGTTCCTCTTTGGAACCATTCAGAGCCAACGTAGCTTCTGTTTTGCTCTAGCGGCTGGGAGTGGCTCCAAAGAGGAGGGGAGCTGGGAGTGGCTCCAAAGAGGAGGGGAGCGGCTGCTTGCCAAACTTAGTGCTCAGATCCCCTGTCTAGGTATGCCATTGGCAAGGAATAGTTATGGCATCTGGTCACCCTGGGTTGGCAGAACCCTTCTAGCAGAAATGTAGCTAGAAGGGGGATCACAGCACTACGTTTTGCAAGCTGCCGCTGCTAGAGCAAAATGGTTCTGAAGAGGCGGTTCCAAAGAAGTGGGGGATGGTTCTGAAGAAGTGGTTCCGAAGAGGAGGGGGGGGCTGGTTCTGAAGAGGAGCGAGAGCAGCTGCTTGCAAAACCCAGTGCTGTGATCCCCCTCTAGGTATGCCTTTGACTAGGATTAATTATGACATCTGGTTACCCTCGGTTGGCAGAACCAGTCTAGCAGAAGTGTAGCTCAAGTGGGGATCACAGCCCTAATATAAGTTTTTCAAGCAGCCGTTGCCCCTCCTCTTTGGAACGATTCCCAGCCGCTAGAGCAAAATGGAAGCTACGTTGGCTCTGAATGGTTCCGAAGAGGACTGGGAGCGGCTGCTTGCAAAACTTAGTGCTGTGATCCCCCCTCTTGCTACGCCTCTGGCTAGGATTGGTTTAGAACTGGAGAGAGCCAAGTTCAAATCTCTGGTTCATCCCACAGTTTTCTGGCAGCCCTTGGACCAATCAGCCTAACCTAGCTGAACCACAGACTGGTTGGGGTGGGTGTGAAGCAGAATGACGTGGAGGAAGGATGGAAAAAAATATGGAAGGCAAATCCTAAGCCATGGCTTTTATTTCTATTTTACGGCTTAAGCCCTCCACATGTTTGTCAGGACCCTCTTTCCAAATGTAAAAAATTGCCAGGAGGCAGATAATTCCCATCTCCTTCACTTGACCACCCCACCCTGTAGTGGGCGCTATTGCTATCGGAACGGCTCCGTCGTTCCCCCTCTTGAAACTCTGTGGCCTGAAAGTGATCCCATCCGGCGCTGTTTCTCTCGCGCTACTACGCATGAGCTATATTTTGTATCAAGAGGCTGCATGTATCTAATAAAACTTCCGGTTTCCAATCGCAGGCGAGAGGTGGCTCCATGTGCGGGGTAAGCGTGCTCGAAACGCACCGAATGGAAGTCAAAACCTATATGGGGTAAGCAGGGTTGCAGTCTTTCCAAGAAATCCTTATTCGGTGCAAAGGAAAACGGATTTTCAATGTTTGCCTGCTGGATTTCACATCGCCTGCATGCATTGCCTCCTCTGTTCCCCTTCTGAGACATCTAGTAGGAGCCGGAAGCGACGGTTGCACGGAACATTCCACCTCACTTCAGCCTTTGCCAACTCCCAGCAGGATAGTAATGCGCGTGCGCCCCGTGATCCTTCCCGGCAGCCATTGTGCGCTATAAATTCCGAAGTCGGGCGTGTCTTCAGTCTTTTTCTGGCGCGTGCTGGAGCGGGGTAAGTGCGCTGCTAAGGGACTGGGTGGGCGGTGCGTGGCTGGATATGGGATAATTAGTAAGTGTAATGCTCTTTAATGCATGAATAATTATTCAATTAAATGTTAAACTAAATAACTAGAGCAGGCAAAAGTTGGAGGCTCCCTTTCTAGGCAGTGCTTCAAATAACTTTTTGCGGGATGTTGCAAATGCTCTTTATTTATCTGTACGTAGATATTCTGCCTTTTTGCCTCGGAATTGGCTCCAAGGGCGGCTTGCAGCGTCTTAAAATAAGTGCAATGCAGCAATAAAAGCACGTGTACGTGAACCCAAATTACAGCTAACCCCACTGAATAAAGAAGGCGATATCATAATTGCAGGGGGAAACGCAAGCTATTGTTTGCGCTGTGCTTTCTTGCCCCGTGTTTGTGGCTGAGATCACAAGATGTATTGCATTAGTGTTGCATCGTCCACTCCATGGTGGCTTGCCTATGCATTAGATGAGAAAATAGGAAAGGTGACCATCCATCCAGCATCATATTGTGTACTTAGCTTGTTTTGTCCTGATTTTGTTTTGGGGAGCTTCCACAGGGCTCCCCACGCCTCATACAGAGATCAGTACAAACAAAGATCAATAACGCCAATGGGGTTAGCTTGAATGAGAGTTCAGTAATGTTTGGGGAGGGGGTGCAATCAATAACCGGGAGTAGTCTGGTAGCTTCTTTTCCTCATTCAGAGGCTTGGGGAACTTTGCAGAGATGATCAGAGCTGGCTGCAGCACAGTCCTGGGGATTATGTGGCTGTCTTTGCTCCTCTGCACAACAATTTACCCTGGTTCCCAAAGGAGTTTGGGAATTGCTGGCCTATACCTCTGGAGAAGGCAGCAGCAGTATAATTTCAACCAACAGGGACACCTGGAGAGGTCGCTCTCTCTCAGCTCTGTCCATGTGGCGTCTGGGAGCGTAGACCTTCGGGTCCTGTGATGTACAGTCCCCTTCCACGCTGTTGGAGAGCAAGTCCGGCCTTCTGGTCGGCAGCCTGCATATTCCTACTGCTTCTCATAGTCTTCGGACAATGATTGAGGAGATAAACCATGCAGGAGACAGTTTGTATCACTGGGATAGATTTTGTATTGTGTGTGCGGCTGGAACTGTAAGCATGTGGTGATAGAAATGTAAGCATGTATTAATCCTGCAGTTTTTTTCCTTGCGCTCTAGGAGTCTTGAAAGCTTCCTGCAAGTTGATGGAGCGACTGCTTATCATGGAAATGAACATGGGTGTGTCTTTTTTAGAAACTCAAGGTATCTATAAACCTAATTTCTCCTTTTCCTCCCTTTCTATTGTCTCTTGTTTCTCCTCTTAAGAACAGCTTATGGGGGGTTGGCTCGAAGGACAGTTCAGTAATAATCGGGAGGTAAATGCATTTTGTATTTTGAACACACTCAAGCAGTGTACAGCAGTGCAGCCCAACCTCATCCAACAGGGACACCTGGAGAGGTCGCTCTCTCTCAGCTCTGTCCGTGTGGCGTCTGGGAGCGTAGACCTTCGGGTCCTGTGACGTACAGTCCCCTTCCACGCTGTTGGAGAGCAAGTCTGGCCTTCTGGTCGGCAGCCTGCATATTCCTACTGCTTCTCATAGTCTTCGGACAGTGATTGAGGAGATAAACCATGCAGGAGACACTCAAGAAAACTGCCTGCTGTAATTTGTCCACATGATGGATGTGCTAACTGAGCAAGAGGCACTTTTTCAAATGGTGTTCCTCTTGTGTTTAGCAGGGGGAGAGTAATGGTCCCTATTCAATAGTGGCTAGTAATGGCCACTAGTGTCGTTCCTAATGGCTGTTGTTCCAGTTCTGCATTTTTTTTTTTAGATTGGGAGCCCTTTGGGAGCCAGTTAACTTTATTATTATTTGCTTGTAAACCGCTTTGTAAACTGTGTTGAAAAGTGGTATACAAATATTGTTCATTGTGGGGACGCTATGACAACAATGTTCTCAGACTGGAGCTGGTCATGTGTTTGTGTTTCTTTGTGGTTGGCAGCATGTAGTGATGCCATTTAACTTTATTATTACTATTTGCCTGTGAACTACTTTGTGAACTTCGTGTTGAAAAGTGGTATATAAGTACCTGTTGATTGATTGATTGATGTGTTGCCCGCAATAAATGGCAGGATTTGTTGTCCATCAGGGTGGTGAGCACATGAAATAACATGAAGGTTTGCATTAACAGTGGGATGGCTGGGCAGGGATGAATACTGCCTAGTGGAATGAAAGAAGGGAGCTATGAAATTGGGTTGCAGACCACTTGGAGAGACTTGCTGATTACATTTTTCAGGCAAGTGGTCACAGACCTGAGAGGCCCAATTCTTAATATGCTCTACTTTCTATTCCTTTATTGCAGGTGTTCCGCCCTTGTCTCCTGTTGGTAGTTACAAATCCCATTCTGGAACCTGAACTATAATTTGACGATGCTGTTCTAGTGCAACATTCATCAGAAGTAGTGAGGATCAGACTTCGGAAAGCCCCGTTATCTGCAGGTTATGTATCAAACCAAGTATAGGCATGTCCTTCTCTTAGATGGTAATACATTCATGTCATTCTTGCAAACTTGTCTCCCTGACTCCGAGAGTGGTCCAAATGCATTTTATGGTGGCCCTGGTGCCAGCCAAACTGTGCTGGCCTAACTCCAGATTAATAATAATAATAATAATAATAATAATAACAACAACAATAAGATTTATATACTGCCTTTCTTAGGTCACCAGATTTCTCTAATGATTATAACTCAAGGCGGTTTACGTGGGCAGACCTTATTCAGAAACCCGAAGGTTTTTACAATTTATACAGAAATGTTCTATCTTTCAAGAACTACACACATACAGATGGATCTTTCTGGATTTAGTCCTTCTTTCTGGCCACCCGTTTGTCTTCTTGCTGGCTGATAAACAGCTTCCCTGCTCCCACCAGAGAAGCGGCTGAACTTCGGCACAACTCCCCCTCACACAAGGCAGCCGAAGCTCAGCTGTTAATCAGCCGCAATTAACAAGGTCTGCCGCTCACAGAGACTTCCGGCTGTCCCGAACTGGCGACCTTCAGCTCTTCAGCTCTTCAGGCAAACGGAGGCATTAACCCTCTCGACTAGATTAGAAGTGCACAGCAACCTAGCTCCATCCAATGTGGACATCTAGTGAGGTTGCTCTCTCTGGCTCTGTTCATGTGGCATCTGGGAGCATAGGCCTATGGGTCTGTGATGTATAATCCCCTTCCACACCATTGGAGAGCAAGCTGGGCTTTTCAGTCTGCAACCTGCATATTCCTACTGCTTCTCAGAGTCTTTGGACTGTGACTGAGGAGATAAACCATGCAGGAGACATAGTACATCCCTGAATATTTTGCTTACGTGCACAGTTTAATGCCTATCTGCTACATGTTAAGAATTTGAAATGGATTACTTTTGGTGGTGGCTAAGATTCATAATTTCTAAACTGTTTTTTGTGTGTGCCAGTATTAAGGTACTGATTTTTTCCCACTGTCTTGCATATTGCAGCTTTGAATGCTGGGATGCCTTCTGAAGATGTTGGGGTGTGATTTCATCATACTGAAAGGGCCAGGTATTTGTACATATAATTTCTTCTCCTTTGCATAGTGTTAGTCTGCATGCTACATCTGCTTTAGGAAATTTAGCTGGTGAATCCTTGTCCAGGTAGAGTCCATGATAAACGATTTTTGCAGTGAGAAGCTACATTTAACTTGCAAATTCCATTATGCTGTACATTTGCATGTTACATAGAGAAAAATGTGCCATAATTGCATGTGTGTGACTCTTGTAATCAAGCTTCCATGCTCGCCCATATCCATGCATGTGTAAAAAAAAACTGCAAATCTGTAACACAACTGTGCTTTAAGAACATAAGAGCCCTGCTGGATCAGGCCAAAGGCCCATCTAGTCCAGTTTCCTATATCATAGTGGCCCACCAGATGCCTCAGAGCACACGAGACAACAAGATGTTGCCACTCCCTTGCACCTGGCATTCTGAAGTAGCCTACTTCTAACATAAGGAGGTTGCACCACCCATCATGGCCTGTAGCCCATGATTTGTTCCCCTCCCACCCCCCACTTCATCCTGACACATTCTTGTGTTAAGGCTTCTGCATTGCCTGGATCTAATTTTGCTTGCTATTTGTTGGTGCTCGGAAAGAAAAACAGGTACAATGTTAACTTTTTGATTCTGGGAAAATGAAAGCATGTACACCCTAACCTTTTTAAAAAACACTTTCCTAGGAAAGGAAGAGAGGAAATTGGGCCGGTGGTCTTCTAAAAGCATCAAGCTTATTGATTACCTTGAAAAGAGCCTGCACTACAATGTCAACATACAGACCTGAAGTGAAGGTGGCTGCTGCTGATGGGAAGAGAGAGTCCAAGGAAAAGGAACTGTGTTGCTGAATATATCAGTATCACAGTGGGAACTTAACATTTGTTTTTGTAATGGTCTAATATGGCAAAACTGTCCTCTTGCATAGTTTTCCAATTGGGCAGTCCCACATTGGCAAAACCAAGAATGGTATTGTGAAAACCTTTGCGATGCACTGTTGGAGGAAGGTTTTTTGAATGTGGGTAGGACCCACATGAGGGTTCTAGTAGATGGTTCTTCTACCCATCCGCTGTATTCAAAATGCACTCTAAAAGTTGCATCTTGCTATTATAAGAATAATCCTTGGAACCCAAACAAGATCTGGGCCATCTATTTCTAGTGCGCGTTGGGGGATTTCTTCAGTGTGAAGATGTGCTGATCTTACTGCATTTTCATGGCTCTTCCTCTAAGGAAGTCTGAAGTTGGTTTGCATTTTATTCTTGAACCATTAGCCCAAGATCCCTTGGTGAACTTAATAACTGATTGGAACCCACCAAGATCACTTTTCAAGTGGCTAATTTTGCCTTAGTGGCTATGAAAATTCGTGCCAAATCTGTGTTGTGTTCAGGTTTTAAT
The DNA here is from genome assembly GCA_029204185.1 of Lerista edwardsae. Taxonomy (NCBI): domain Eukaryota; kingdom Metazoa; phylum Chordata; class Lepidosauria; order Squamata; family Scincidae; genus Lerista; species Lerista edwardsae. The sequence goes on from JAJKFI010040571.1 coordinate 8,796, forward strand.
TGTTTACCGTTCTTTTTTATAACGTCGTGTATATGTATGTTTAATGTGAATGTATTTTGTTTGTCTTGCGTTATTTTGTGACGACCTATGGTTAATAGAATAAAATTTGACTTGACTTGATTGGAACCCGAGCCTTCTCAGGTGTGCCTCAACTCCCAAACTGCACAAGCTTACGTGCTTCCCTTCCCCCATGGCCTGATGAGATTTGTTGGATTTTGCCTTGTTTTTGAAAGTTGTGTGTTTACTGCTAATATTTTTAATGCTTTTTTTTTTTACTTACTGGTGGTTACATTGTACTTTTATGATGCTCTGTAGCCGCCTTGTGCATTTGCTTTGGTGTGGGGAAGGTGGGGCATAACTTGTTCAAATAAATACTTTTATTTCTAATAATTAGGGTCCAGTGCTCCTGAGGCTGCTGGAGACCTTGGGTCTAGTGTGTGTCTGTAGACATTTGCTAGACTTGCCCTAGAAGTAGAATTCAAGGGCTGTTCCCTCCAAACCTTTACAGTTACTCCAGGGTAGACAGGTGTGCAGTTAGTAGACAAAAGGCTGAAACTGCGTTCACATGTGATCTGACAGTAGTTCCCAAACCATCCCAGTGCCAACATTGTGACGCCAGAGCCTGCTGCTTTCCTAAGAATGCAGTAATACGTTGGGTTATTTCTCAGCCATTTTCCAATAGCAAAGTGAATCAGAAAGGGGAGAAAAATGCGATTTAAAACATTGACACAAGCAAAACTCGCACAGTCCTCCCCCTTTCCTGCACCCCATCTTCTCATATTTTCAGTGTGGCTGCTCTAGGTGCTTTGCCACCCACCTGAAATTGGCTCAGGACCCACAACTTGGGAACCACTGATCTAAGGCACACCAGTTACTAGAGAAGACTGGAAAATGACATTTTAATTGGGGTAAGATTGTTACCGCAGGTTAGCATTCCAGCTTAACAATTTTTTCAAACTGGGCAAGGGTGCTTGCAAAGTTTTTGTAATGTTTCAGAAACTTCCTGACCCACAGTTTGGGATACACTACACTCAGTATCAATCCACATAATAGCATGTACTATGTACTAATTTCTGTATTTTGGAATATGTATGCACGTACATGGAGACATTCCCCAGTTAAGAACAGGTTAGGTTCCAGATGCCTGTAAGACGTTTTGTTCTTATGTCATTTATCAGACATGAACATGTGAAATAGGAAAACAAATGAGTTAACAGTATACCTACTGTACTGTGCTCTCAGAGGCGGATCTACAGGGAGGGCAAAGCTCTAAGTGTTGCAAGAAGCCTTACCCTGTCATGTAAATCCCTCCTCTCTCTTGCTGCTGTAGCCAGTAAGCAACGCCAAGATGTTGCTTTTCCCTGTGAGGATTGGCTAAAACGGTGCAGGAGAGGAGTGATTTCCACCGCAAGGTACGGCTTCTTGCAAAACTTAGAGCTTTGCCCTCCCTTAGATCTGCCTCTGTGTGTTCTACATTCTGTGGTCTTGCCCTAAAAAGTGGGCTAATAGGACTTGATGGAGCATAGGTGTTCACACATCTGTGAACAAATGGTCAAGCATATTTGTACTGTTACCTTGAAAGTTCTTGAATAGAGGCGCTTCTGTACTCGGAAGTCGTTCCTATGGTGTTTATTAGAACTTGCTCTCATGTAAGTGTATATTGTATAACAGTGGTTCTCAAACCTTTCAGCACTGGGACCCACTTTTTTTGATTGACCATCTGTCCGGGATCCACCAGAAGTGGTGTCATGGCCAGAAGTGCCATTGTTGTGACACCAGAGCCTGCTGCTTCTCTGATAATGCAGCAAAAAGTTGGATTATTTCTTGTCCATTTTCCAATAGCAAAGTGAATCAGAAAGAAAAAAGGCCTTTTTAACAACCTTGACACAAGCAAAACAGCCTCCTCCCTTTGCAGCATCCCCTTTTCCCATATTTTCAATATGGCTGCTTTAGCTACTCTGTGACCCACCTGAAATTGACTCATGACCCACTGGTGGGTCCTGACCCACAGTTTGGGAACCATCGCTGTATAAGACTGCAACCATCTGCAATGCTATGCACATATAATGAACTAAACTCTGTGAGACTGCATTAAGAATGCATAGGATTGTGCTATAAGTAGGGGTGGGTTTGTTAAGATATTTCCCAGAAATTTAAATAGACAACTTTTCCACTTAGACATAATACTGTGGCTGCATCTGCTGACACGACATTACTTGTATTATCTACCCAGTAAACTTCTAAAGCATTTAAAATTAATAAAAATGAGAACTTGGAAAGAGAATATAGAATAAGCACACATTACATCGCAGTTTGTTATTTGAATAAAGAAATTTGGGAAAAGGTCACCAAGGAAACAGCCCTAGTTATAAGCAAATATTTCTAAGCCTCTTGTAACCCCCTCTCCACCCTATGGAGTCCTGCAGCCCCCACCATAAAACCTAGACAACTGCTTTTTGCAGTGCAAAAAGGAAAAATGCACAAGACAGAAGAAGTTGCAGAGTTGCTAATTCGGACTGAAGCTTCTGGAGATTTCACCACCACCAGACGTAAAAGCTCTAGGCTCGCTTTCAGTAGCCTCCCGGGGGAAATTGCAGGCCAATCCTGGACAGTTGATAGCCCTGAAACCGATGCAGCTTAATTCAAAAGTAAATCCCAACGTGTTCCATGCAGCTTACTCTCAGGTAAGCGCCTATCCTTCCGGTAACCTGCTTCCTCGTATATCTAATATAAGGAATATAGATATATCTAGGGAGGAAGCTGTTGCAGTTTGCCAACAAGGAAGGAAATTATAGAATTACAGAAAATAATGCGGGGGGGGGGAAGGAAAATGTGCACCAAGGCAATGCACAATCGCTTAGCATTAGCCTTTGTGTGTGTGTGGGGGGGGGAATGTTTCCTTCCCAGTTTTAATCTCAGTTTTGCGCTTGAGAGCGGGGGGGCGACGAATTTTCCTTCCCTTTTTTCCGGAGGAGCCGGTAGGCGGCGTGTTTTTTTTTCCTCCCCAGTTCCTCCTCCCACCGCTTGCCAATGGTATCTGTGCCGGGGCTCCTCGGTGCGCATGCTCCTTCAGGATCCGGACTCCAGGTACTGTGGGGCAGCGAGACTTGCAGGACTTGGGGGTGGGAGTTGGGAAGGTGAGTCTTCCGTCTGCAACGCGGCCGACTGGGATGGGGGGGGTCAAGTGTGGGGCGGCTGTAGGGCTCCCCCCCCCCCACCGCATGATCTGATCGCTTTTAAGTTGCAAAAAAGGGCTCGGCCTTGGCCCCACGTGGTCCGAGCAAGTCGCCCGGGCGGGGAGGGGTCCGGACGTTCCACGATGGAACGCTTAGTAACAATCTGGCGGGCGGGGGGCGCGCGCGCTTCGAACGCTCCCCGGGACAGGACTATCCTCTCCCGCGTCCGCACGGTGGTCCTCTGCCTGGCTTGCGTTGGTCCTCGCTAGGAAACTGTGCGGGGGAGGGGGAGACAGGGGAAACTCAACGCGGGAAATTCAAATTAAATCCAGGCCGCTTCCTGGAGGGATGGGTTGAGCTGATGTGTGGGGCTTGTAATGTAGGCTGGAGGTTGCGGTTGCAACATTGCACTGGGAATGTGTGGGGCTAATCGGAGAGGTTTTGTGAGGTTGATGGGCGTTTTCTTAGATGGGGCACGGCGTGCTGCCAAAGCTGTAGCCGCTTCCTGGAAAACTTCATGTCACCAATAAAGTTTAAGCTGGTGAAATGCATTTCATGCGGCCTGCTTCATAGTGCGGTCCTATGCCTGTTTACTTGGAAGCATTGCACAACGAGGCTGACTCCTTAGTGCATCCATTTTCAACCAGTGTGCCGCGGTTCATTGGTGTGTTGTGAATGGTCTGTAGGTGTGCCGTGGGCGTTTGGTTGAGGCTCATTTCTTAGTAGGGCCATTGGAGGAGGTGAGCTCCACACTAGCAGTGCGCCGTGCCTTGTCGATGGTCAAAACACTGATGGTGGGCCTTGATAATCTTAGCACCTTGTCAGTGTGCCATGAGATGGTTGACAATCACTGCCCTAGTGTGTTTGAGGATTGCGGCCTTAGTTTTGCAAGCGAAGCAAAAGTTGAACAGAAGGTATGGTTTTCTGACTTACTGGTATTTTGATGCCATTTTTCTGCCTACCTTGGGCCTGTTTGATTGATTGATTGATTGGGCCTTTAAAGCAGTTCGCAATGAGAAAAAAAATGAACAAGAGCAAAGCTCAAAAACAATTGCATTTTAGTTATCAAAACAGCACATAAAGCGATAAATGTGTTTTTACAGCGTGCTGGAATGGTTGCCTTCCAGGGACCAGGTGAGCCTCAAGAAGAACACAGTTCCACAGTCTCCGTACCGCTGCCAAGAAGGACCTGTCACATGTCCCTGCCAACTGATCTTCAGCTGGCATGGGATCATGTGTAGATTCCCCAAGGATGGTCTTCATGAGGTGGCTGGTTCATGGGATAGGGGGATCTTAGATGATTATTGTTCTTTAATTTAGTGCTGTCAAATGTACGTGGCTCTTTTGGTAGAGCAAAAAGATAGTTCCGTGACCCAAGGAACTTACAAATCTAGGTTAACAGAAGGGAGGCAACAGAAGGAGGGAAGGGGAATGGAGCAAGTGAGTTTTCAGATAGGATTTGGAGATTATGAGCGAAGGGCGTGTCTGGTGTTCTAAAAGCAATTGCTGGCACTTCAAATTGTTTGGAAATTGATTGAGATGGGTATTTGCATGACTCGGATTTTGAATTAAGCAAGGCAGGGGCACGGCTGTTCTCAAGAGCAGGTGCAAAACAGTGCTGTTAATGTTCTCCTTTCTGCAGAGTAACAGCCCAATCCTGAGCTGCCTGGGCACTGTGCTGCATCCAGGCAGCTGCCAGGGTCTCCTCGGGAGAAGGGGACGTTTGTCCCCTTCCCCCAGGGAATGCACTGCCTCTTGCAATGGAACTTGTCAACTCTCCGCCAGCTGTTTTGCCGGTGGAGAATCGAGCAACCTGTGTCGGACTGCATGGGCTAAGCACCACCCCTGCTTTGCTCCTCCCACCCATAAAGTGCCCATTGCCAGTGATGGTAAAACTTGCTGGCTCCACTGGAAAGCGCGCTTGGACCACTCTTGGAGTCAGGGAGCATGGCGCACATCTGTGTGCTGGCCTCTCTGGTTCCGAGAGTGGTCCAAACATCCTTTACGGTGGCCCTTGTGCTGGCCAAACTTTGCTGGCCTAACTGTGCCAGCCTAACTCCAGGTTAGGATTGTGCCCTTATTCAAACATCCTGTTTATTGGAATTGAAATAAAAGGCTCATTTAAGGATTTCTGAAGCCACAATGTATGAAGTCTTGAAGTGTGCTCTGTGTGTGTATGTCTTGTGTGTTCAAGTAGCCGTTTCCCTCTCACCCTCCTGCTTTTTTGGTGGTGCCGAGCTGCTGAGAGGATTGAACAGCTGGCCCTGGGGCCAGTGAGGAGCTGCACGTATGGCCTCTTTTTGTCAGGCACCAGGACAAGTGGTGTCTGAGGGAAGCAGCTGTGAAATAATGGAGCGCTGTACCTTGGACTTTGGAAAGTGCTTCCATCAGACTCTCAACAGTGGGAGTCCAAAACTGGTAGCATTAAAATTGAGGAGTGGGTAGCAACTTCTCAATTTTATTTGTTGCAATGAAACTTTATTTCATTGGTTGCATATCTTGGTTCATGGTAAGATATTGGGGAGTGCAGGTATTTGGTCCTCAAACTGTTGCAAGTTTTGCAGGAAAGAATACTGAGGGCACAATCCTAACCAGCTTTCCAGCACCGGGGTAAGGGCAATGCAGTTTGGAGGTAATGGAACAAACATCCCCTTCCCTTGAGGAGGCCTCCATGGCTACTACTGCACTGCAGGATGCAGCACAGGCCCCATTGGCACAGCTATGTCAGTGCTGGAAAGTTGGTTCGGATTGTGCCCTGAATTCCAACTTGCCATTTCGCTGATGCGCAGCTGAAAGTTTAAGAACCTAGGACAGTGATGGCGAACCTAGGACACGCGTGTCACACACCACAACGTTTGGGGTGACACACCAGCATTCACCCAATGCCTGACAAAAACTGAGTTGGTTTTACTCATTTTTAAACCGTGTCTCTTCTTCCTTTTCTCCAGTATTAAAACATGCCAAGAAAACGGGTGGTGGAAAAAGACTATGTTCCCAAAGTGAAGCGGACTAAAGGTGAGATTAGAACGCACAGTCAAATGCTCTTTGTGTCTGCATGCAGTTGTAATGTGAAGCTTTTGTTGATCTAAGATGTGCTTCTTTTCCTTTTTTTTTTTTTTGGAAGCTGCGTCAGATAATTTTTTAGAGGGAATACACTTGCTGCTGCTGCTGCTACAATAATAATAATAATAATAATAATAATAATAATAATAATAAATAATTAATTAATAAATCATGTGCTGTATCCATTTTTGTCACCATTTCACTTTTAGAGAAGGATGTTCATAGTTTATACTTGGTGCAAAATTGAGGTGTGCTTTTCAGTAGTTTCTTGGGTTGTGATCCAAGGGGCAATAAAAAATAACGGGTATCATTTTTTTATTCTCAAGTTGAACAAAGTACAAAGCAAAAAAGCATTCAAACCAAAGCTTTTATAGGTGTCACACACTCAGTAGCCTTCCATAAGAGAGTCATAAGTTCACTTTTAAAAGTTCGGATGTTGCATTAATACAGATTTCAGTTTAGACCAGTTTCCATTTAAAACTCATTACAGGTGCAGCATTTTTATCCGCGAGGGTTCGGTTCCAGAAACCTTTGTGTATGCCAAAAAATGCATTAAATTAAATCCTTTTAAAAATAAAGATGTCCCTTTAAATACAAAGACATCACAGTTAGCTTTTTTTAAAGCTTCTCTTACCATGGCTAGGAGGCTTAGAACAGATTATTATCAATTCATCAATTGAATTTATATGAGTGCTTCACTTTGCTCTGAACCAAATTTAATTACACTTCCCAGAATCCAGGGCAAGGGAGGAGGTCTTATCTCAGAGCTAATGGATAGTAATTAATGGCTGCATTGCCATGGTAAGAGAAGCTTTTTTTTAAAAAAAAAAAATTAAATTAAACAAAGGGCACCTCTTCCCTCCCTGCTGAGTCAAATCAGCGGATGGGAAAACCTCACGGATGAGAAGCCTGTACCCAAGCATGCCTCAGTATCCACTGGTTTGGTATCCACCGTTTCAGTTATCCATGGATACTGGGACTCCTATTAAAAAGATAAAAAGGTAAAGGTTTCCCCACGACCGAATGGTCTAGTCGTGACCGACTGTAGGGGGTGGTGCTCATCTCCGTTTCAAAGCCTGTAGAGCCGGCGTTTTGTCCGAGGACAAGCTTCCGTGGTCATGTGGGCAGCATGACTAACGCCATAGCGCACGGAACACCATTCCCTTCCCTCTGAAGTGGTCCCTATTTATCTACTTGCATTTAGGTGCTTTCGAACTGCTAGGTTGGCAGGAGCTGGGACAAGCGACGGGAGCTCACTCCGTTGTGCAGTCTTGAACTCCCAACCTTCCAGTCGGAAAGCCCAGCAACAGCGGATTAACCCGCTGCGCCACCACAGACGAATAGGATAATATTAAACAAATCTCTTCTTTTAACCTTATCAAAGCAAAACTATTGATGCTCCTCTATCTTTAAAAAGGCACCCCCAGTTTCCATGGTTTCAGGTATCCACGGTGGCATCCGGAACGGAACCCCAGTGGATGCTGGGGCACACCTGTACATGTGGCAGGCAGCTGATACCTGTGTGCTCATGTCTGCACCTGCAATCATAGTCTCGTTTCTTCTCCTTTTGTCCAGTTAGCCACTCTTCGCACCGCACAGAGCCCGGAGTCGTGCTGACCCTTGGGCAAGGTGACCTTGGGCAGTTGGGCCTTGGACCTGACGTGCTGGCAAGAAAGAGGCCTGCCCTGGTGAAGCTGCCTGAAAGGATCATCCAGGCGGAAGCAGGAGGGGTTCACACGGTGTGCCTCAGCGAGACGGGCAAAGTGAGTCTGAAACACTCGGGGACTAGGACCTGTGAGTTTGGCACTGTTGCCTGCGCTCGATGTGACCCCCAATGTTGGGCACAAGACCTGAGCTGGGTCCCAAATACCTGAAAGTATTGATGCCTGACCATGGGTAGAGGGGAAAGAGCAGAAGAGGAAGTGTGGTGGTGGCGGCGGCGGCAAGAGTAGTGGACTAGAATGTCAGAGACACTCTAGCCCACCATTCTCCTCTCCTCTGCACTTCTTTCTGCCCACCCACCCGCTTACGTTTCCAATCCATGGGGGGAGAGGAGGAGAGGCTGGAGGAAAAGTCCATCACAGGCCATATGCCATGGTGGGTGGTGCAACCTCCTTATTTTAGAAGTAGGCTACCTCCGAATGCCAAATGCAGGGGAGAGGCAATGGGGTGCAAGTCTCTTGTTGTTTTGTGTGTGTTTGCAGAGGCATCTAGATGGGCCTTTGGCCTGATCCAGCAGGGTTCTTCTGATGTTCTTAAGGTTCAGATTGGGTTGCAAGTTATTTACCTCAGAATTTTACCTCAGAAATTTACCTCAGAATGCCAGATGCAGGAGAGTGCTCTCTAAGGCATCTGGTGGGCCACTGTGAGTTACAGGAAGCTGGACAAGATGGGCCTTGGCCTGATCCAGTGGGGCTCTTCTTAATCTGTCAACGTTCTATGTCAACTTTCTGTTTCCAGATCTACACCTTTGGCTGCAATGACGAGGGTGCCTTGGGGCGGGACACTTCAGAGGAGGGGTCAGATTCCGTGCCGGGCCTTGTCGACCTGAAGGAGAAGGTGGTCCAGGTGTCTGCTGGTGACAGCCACACGGCGGCCTTGACAGAAGATGGCCGCGTGTTCATCTGGGGCGCTTTTCGGGTGTGTTGGCAGCTCTTCTTTGGGGGGGGGGGAAACACACGTGCTTGGGTTCTTCCTGGATACCAGCCAACCCACTCTCATGATGTGTCTATTTGTGTTCAGGATGAGAACGGCGTCATTGGCTTACTGGCTCCTGTAAAGGGTGAGGAAGGGTTAGAGCCAGCCAATGGAAGCTCATTTCCTGTGGAGTTGCAGCTGGATGTGCCAGTCATCAAAATTGCCTCAGGTGAGTGCCAGGGAGTGGCACTGGAGTGTGTGTAGCAGGGGATGTCTATGGGTGTAAATTATAGTGACTGAGAGTGCAATTCTGACCTGGAGTTAGGCCAGCAAAGTTTGGCCAGCACAAGGACCAGTGTAAAGCACATTTGAACCACTCTCGGAGTCAGGGTGGATGGCGCACATCTGTGTGCTGGCCACTCTGACTCCGAGAGCGGTCCAAACATACTTTATGGTATCCCTTGAGCCGGCCAAACTGTGCCAGCCTAATTCCAGGTTAGGATTGCACCCTGAGAAAGGGTTGGGATTTGGATTTGCTTGCCTGGATTTGGAAAAGGAAGCTCAAGACTGCCCCTAGCTCATGTGGACTCTTTTGTATATAGGGGGGCACGGCCTGTATCCGCAGTTTCACTTATCCGCAGTTTCACTTATCCGCGAATGTAGGAGCGCCCCACGCCCACCTCCATCATCTCCATTAGCTTGTTGAAGACATACCCAACCAAAAAGTCCTACTTATAGCTGTGTGTTATTTTTTGGTGAGATTTCCCCCCCCCCCCAAAAAAAATTGCTTGATTAAAACAGCAAATTTCAGTGTTGTGTGTGTTTTTATTCAGATTCTTTAACCCCGCCAAAGGCGGTGTTTTGTGTTTTTCTACATTCTCATGCCAAGTTCTTATTTTTATTAATTGTAAGTGCTTTCAGAGTGTACTAGGTAGGTGGTATTGATGATATAGTGGCAGCAGATGTTTAACCTTCCCCTTTTTAATAGGCGTCCCAATATCCATGGATAATTGAAACAGTGGATACCAAATCGGTGGATACCTGTATTCACATGAAATGGCCACTTTTGCCACAGGGTGACGTGCCACACAGAACTTTGTGGGTGGGCTGTGTGGGTGCATAAGACTCGTGTGCGGCAGGTAGAGCATCTCTGTACCTCCCTCTCTCTGTGCCTTCTCTTCTCAGGGAGCCATCACTTGGCACTGGTGTCCACTGCAGGCAGCCTTTACACCTGTGGCTGTGGGGACAATGGACAGCTGGGGCGTGTGCACCCTGTCTTCACCGTCAGAGGAGGAAGAAGAGGATTGGGTGAGTTGCTTTGCTCTAGATCCGTTCTGCGGTGTTGGGGCAGTCTGGAAAAAGGAACTTCGATGTGCAGCTGGCTGGGGATTAGATATGCAGGCATGCCTCAATATCCACTTGGGTTCTGTTCAAAATGCCCCTAACACCCCACCACCACCACCACCACGTGAAACTGTGGATCCCTGAAACTGTGGATACTGGGGATGCCTTGTTAAAGTTAGGGGAACATCCGTGGTTTTGCTGCAACAAGATTTAAAAAAGTTTAACGTTCCCCTATCTTTTTAATAGGCACCCCAGTATCCATGGTATCCGCGGATAACTGAAACCGCGGATAACCAATCAGTGGATACCTGGGCACGCCTGTGCCCTGCTTTGGGAGCTGTCCAACTGAAGGCTGAGTTTGGAACGCTGCATGGGAAGTTCTGTGTTGTGCACTGAGACGCTCCTTTCTTTCCCTGTACAAGCAGAGCACAGAATGGTGAGGGAGGGGCGTTGGGTTCAGTAGGATTTAAAAAAAATGGACACTGGCATTTAATAAAGTTAAACCCAGCCATAGGCTTGTGTCTTCCTGGGTGTGTGTGTGTGTGTGTGTGTGTGTGTGTGTGTGTGTGTGTGTGTG
>JAJKFI010040572.1:0-19604 GCA_029204185.1 Lerista edwardsae
CACACACACACACACACACACACACACACACACACACACACACACACTATACCTCACATGATACAGTAACAGCTCCAAAATATGAACAAATTCTTCCCCAGCCTCTCCAGCTTCTTGTTCTACTTCATGTTCACCCAGTTGTCTGCTGTAAATAGCCCGTCCTGGACTGTTTTAATGTTCCTTCTTCGAGGAAGACAGAAAACAAGAGCGCCTTTCGAGAGATTTGGAGTTAGCTGTGTGTTTGCTCTGTAAAAAGGATTTTTTTTTTAAAATAATATACTGTTCTGGCAGCGAACTGACACATTATTGGAGAAATTTGGGTTTTGCTTATGTCCTTTTTCATGTACTTTAATATTCAGAATCACTACTGACCAATTTTGCATCCTCATGCAGAGGAATTGTACAGTTCTGAAACGGTATATGCTGCATCTTGTAAAGAATAAGTTTTTTAGATTTTACAATGGACAACAACAAGCCCCCCCCCCCCCATAAACTTGCTGTTAAGTTGAAGACACCTCATTCGCAGATAATACAGGCCTGTTTTAACAGGAGCTACAATGCCTGAAACAAGTTGCCTTCAGGAAGCAGTGGCGTGGAAGAGATTGTATTTTTTTAAATCATGGCTTCCTCTTAAAAAAAAAAAAAAAGTAATCAAGCGAAACTTTCTGAAACTAAAGTGGAACTTGCCTTTTTTTAAAAAAAAAAAATCATGTAGCAAAACAGACTGAGCATTCCAAATCCAGTATGTTTGAAAAGGGCTTAAATCGGACTTTTTTTAAAAAAAGAGAGAGAAAGCAAATAAAGGGATGTCTTACCTGCTTGTATGCAACAGTTCAGATCGGGTGTCCTGAGCCACTTGCTGGGTTGCACAGCCGATGACACTTGTGGGTAGAGTTGGCCCAAGGCCGAGACGTCTGAGGCAGCCCACAACCATCACCACCCCTCTTCTCCTGGTTGAGTTGTTGGGCCGCCACCACCACATCTCTTCCTGTCTCCATGGAGAAAAAGTTCTGGTTGAAGGTGCCGCTTTGACTATGCATAATCTCTTGCCATTGTGTAGACGTGGCTTCATGTCGACTGCTAGCTGGACCTTGCACAGGGCCACGGAAGTCTGTCCCGTGCAGTTCTGCGCTTGCTGCCCTCGGGAAGAGGTGCTTATATTGCCAAATACCTGGTGAGTCAAGGGACCAGATCCACAAGGGAGCCAGGCTCTTATCACCTTGAAGGGTGGTGCAGGATTCCAGCAGGCACAACTCCCTTTGGACAGGGGTGAGAGAAGCTGGGCCTGGTGAAATTCTCTTTTAAAGCAACAGGCACTGCCTCCACACATCAGCTAACCTTTACGGGTGAGCCAGGCGCATGAGGCATGACAATCTCAACTATGTGGTCTTTGTGCTTTATATTCTCTTTCCACCACCCGCCCATCCCAGTTGATTCTGTCCCTTCCCCCCCCCCCCCCGCATTCTTGAGCTGACTTGAGAATATTTCCGGTGGGGTTAAGGAGGTGGAGTTTGGCCTTACCCCCTCAACGGCAACCCTTCGTACGGCGCAAGGAGAGAAGCTATTGTCGACAACACTGAGCTGCGGGTGCACTCTAGATCTGAACTGCTTTTATGGTGTACAAAATATCTCTGTAGAAGAAATCATTGCATTGTATATTGGTCTTCCGATCAGTGAGATTTAATGAAATAAATTTTTTAGGAAAAAAGAAAAGAAAAGCTTGGTCTTTGTTTCTCTCCAGTCCTCTTGCTTGGCTATCGTGTCTCCGGCTTGTTATCTCTAAAAAGGTAAAGGTAAAAGTTTCTATTCCCCACTACTGAATGGTCTAGTCGTGACCCACTGTAGGGGGCGGTGCTCATCTCCGTTTCTAAGCCTGTGGAGCCGGCGTTTGTCCTGAGGACAAGCTTCCGTGGTCATGTGGCCAGCATGACTCTACGCCGTAGCGCACGGAACGCCGTTCCCTTCCCACCGAAGTGGTCCCTATTTATCTACTTGCATTTTTAGGTGCTTTCGAACTGCTAGGTTGGCAGGAGCTGGGACAAGCAACGGGAGCTCACTCCATCGCGCAGTCTCGAACTCCCAACCTTGCGGTCGGAAAGCCCAGCAGCAGCGGTTTAACCTGCTGCGCCACCATGTTATCTCTCCTTCTGAGCAATCGGTTTCATTTCCAGATGAAGAAGGAACCCTGCTTTTTAGTCTTTTTCCATGCCATCCTTCTATTGATGTTTCAGTTTATTTAAAATACAGGTGTGCCCCAGTATCCAAATCTTTTTTTTATTACCCTTGTTACAGCAAAACCACTGATGTTCCCTTGTTCCTCTTTGGAACCATTCAGAGCCAACGTAGCTTCTGTTTTGCTCTAGCGGCTGGGAGTGGCTCCAAAGAGGAGGGGAGCTGGGAGTGGCTCCAAAGAGGAGGGGAGCGGCTGCTTGCCAAACTTAGTGCTCAGATCCCCTGTCTAGGTATGCCATTGGCAAGGAATAGTTATGGCATCTGGTCACCCTGGGTTGGCAGAACCCTTCTAGCAGAAATGTAGCTAGAAGGGGGATCACAGCACTACGTTTTGCAAGCTGCCGCTGCTAGAGCAAAATGGTTCTGAAGAGGCGGTTCCAAAGAAGTGGGGGATGGTTCTGAAGAAGTGGTTCCGAAGAGGAGGGGGGGCTGGTTCTGAAGAGGAGCGAGAGCAGCTGCTTGCAAAACCCAGTGCTGTGATCCCCCTCTAGGTATGCCTTTGACTAGGATTAATTATGACATCTGGTTACCCTCGGTTGGCAGAACCAGTCTAGCAGAAGTGTAGCTCAAGTGGGGATCACAGCCCTAATATAAGTTTTTCAAGCAGCCGTTGCCCCTCCTCTTTGGAACGATTCCCAGCCGCTAGAGCAAAATGGAAGCTACGTTGGCTCTGAATGGTTCCGAAGAGGACTGGGAGCGGCTGCTTGCAAAACTTAGTGCTGTGATCCCCCCTCTTGCTACGCCTCTGGCTAGGATTGGTTTAGAACTGGAGAGAGCCAAGTTCAAATCTCTGGTTCATCCCACAGTTTTCTGGCAGCCCTTGGACCAATCAGCCTAACCTAGCTGAACCACAGACTGGTTGGGGTGGGTGTGAAGCAGAATGACGTGGAGGAAGGATGGAAAAAAATATGGAAGGCAAATCCTAAGCCATGGCTTTTATTTCTATTTTACGGCTTAAGCCCTCCACATGTTTGTCAGGACCCTCTTTCCAAATGTAAAAAATTGCCAGGAGGCAGATAATTCCCATCTCCTTCACTTGACCACCCCACCCTGTAGTGGGCGCTATTGCTATCGGAACGGCTCCGTCGTTCCCCCTCTTGAAACTCTGTGGCCTGAAAGTGATCCCATCCGGCGCTGTTTCTCTCGCGCTACTACGCATGAGCTATATTTTGTATCAAGAGGCTGCATGTATCTAATAAAACTTCCGGTTTCCAATCGCAGGCGAGAGGTGGCTCCATGTGCGGGGTAAGCGTGCTCGAAACGCACCGAATGGAAGTCAAAACCTATATGGGGTAAGCAGGGTTGCAGTCTTTCCAAGAAATCCTTATTCGGTGCAAAGGAAAACGGATTTTCAATGTTTGCCTGCTGGATTTCACATCGCCTGCATGCATTGCCTCCTCTGTTCCCCTTCTGAGACATCTAGTAGGAGCCGGAAGCGACGGTTGCACGGAACATTCCACCTCACTTCAGCCTTTGCCAACTCCCAGCAGGATAGTAATGCGCGTGCGCCCCGTGATCCTTCCCGGCAGCCATTGTGCGCTATAAATTCCGAAGTCGGGCGTGTCTTCAGTCTTTTTCTGGCGCGTGCTGGAGCGGGGTAAGTGCGCTGCTAAGGGACTGGGTGGGCGGTGCGTGGCTGGATATGGGATAATTAGTAAGTGTAATGCTCTTTAATGCATGAATAATTATTCAATTAAATGTTAAACTAAATAACTAGAGCAGGCAAAAGTTGGAGGCTCCCTTTCTAGGCAGTGCTTCAAATAACTTTTTGCGGGATGTTGCAAATGCTCTTTATTTATCTGTACGTAGATATTCTGCCTTTTTGCCTCGGAATTGGCTCCAAGGGCGGCTTGCAGCGTCTTAAAATAAGTGCAATGCAGCAATAAAAGCACGTGTACGTGAACCCAAATTACAGCTAACCCCACTGAATAAAGAAGGCGATATCATAATTGCAGGGGGAAACGCAAGCTATTGTTTGCGCTGTGCTTTCTTGCCCCGTGTTTGTGGCTGAGATCACAAGATGTATTGCATTAGTGTTGCATCGTCCACTCCATGGTGGCTTGCCTATGCATTAGATGAGAAAATAGGAAAGGTGACCATCCATCCAGCATCATATTGTGTACTTAGCTTGTTTTGTCCTGATTTTGTTTTGGGGAGCTTCCACAGGGCTCCCCACGCCTCATACAGAGATCAGTACAAACAAAGATCAATAACGCCAATGGGGTTAGCTTGAATGAGAGTTCAGTAATGTTTGGGGAGGGGGTGCAATCAATAACCGGGAGTAGTCTGGTAGCTTCTTTTCCTCATTCAGAGGCTTGGGGAACTTTGCAGAGATGATCAGAGCTGGCTGCAGCACAGTCCTGGGGATTATGTGGCTGTCTTTGCTCCTCTGCACAACAATTTACCCTGGTTCCCAAAGGAGTTTGGGAATTGCTGGCCTATACCTCTGGAGAAGGCAGCAGCAGTATAATTTCAACCAACAGGGACACCTGGAGAGGTCGCTCTCTCTCAGCTCTGTCCATGTGGCGTCTGGGAGCGTAGACCTTCGGGTCCTGTGATGTACAGTCCCCTTCCACGCTGTTGGAGAGCAAGTCCGGCCTTCTGGTCGGCAGCCTGCATATTCCTACTGCTTCTCATAGTCTTCGGACAATGATTGAGGAGATAAACCATGCAGGAGACAGTTTGTATCACTGGGATAGATTTTGTATTGTGTGTGCGGCTGGAACTGTAAGCATGTGGTGATAGAAATGTAAGCATGTATTAATCCTGCAGTTTTTTTCCTTGCGCTCTAGGAGTCTTGAAAGCTTCCTGCAAGTTGATGGAGCGACTGCTTATCATGGAAATGAACATGGGTGTGTCTTTTTTAGAAACTCAAGGTATCTATAAACCTAATTTCTCCTTTTCCTCCCTTTCTATTGTCTCTTGTTTCTCCTCTTAAGAACAGCTTATGGGGGGTTGGCTCGAAGGACAGTTCAGTAATAATCGGGAGGTAAATGCATTTTGTATTTTGAACACACTCAAGCAGTGTACAGCAGTGCAGCCCAACCTCATCCAACAGGGACACCTGGAGAGGTCGCTCTCTCTCAGCTCTGTCCGTGTGGCGTCTGGGAGCGTAGACCTTCGGGTCCTGTGACGTACAGTCCCCTTCCACGCTGTTGGAGAGCAAGTCTGGCCTTCTGGTCGGCAGCCTGCATATTCCTACTGCTTCTCATAGTCTTCGGACAGTGATTGAGGAGATAAACCATGCAGGAGACACTCAAGAAAACTGCCTGCTGTAATTTGTCCACATGATGGATGTGCTAACTGAGCAAGAGGCACTTTTTCAAATGGTGTTCCTCTTGTGTTTAGCAGGGGGAGAGTAATGGTCCCTATTCAATAGTGGCTAGTAATGGCCACTAGTGTCGTTCCTAATGGCTGTTGTTCCAGTTCTGCATTTTTTTTTTAGATTGGGAGCCCTTTGGGAGCCAGTTAACTTTATTATTATTTGCTTGTAAACCGCTTTGTAAACTGTGTTGAAAAGTGGTATACAAATATTGTTCATTGTGGGGACGCTATGACAACAATGTTCTCAGACTGGAGCTGGTCATGTGTTTGTGTTTCTTTGTGGTTGGCAGCATGTAGTGATGCCATTTAACTTTATTATTACTATTTGCCTGTGAACTACTTTGTGAACTTCGTGTTGAAAAGTGGTATATAAGTACCTGTTGATTGATTGATTGATGTGTTGCCCGCAATAAATGGCAGGATTTGTTGTCCATCAGGGTGGTGAGCACATGAAATAACATGAAGGTTTGCATTAACAGTGGGATGGCTGGGCAGGGATGAATACTGCCTAGTGGAATGAAAGAAGGGAGCTATGAAATTGGGTTGCAGACCACTTGGAGAGACTTGCTGATTACATTTTTCAGGCAAGTGGTCACAGACCTGAGAGGCCCAATTCTTAATATGCTCTACTTTCTATTCCTTTATTGCAGGTGTTCCGCCCTTGTCTCCTGTTGGTAGTTACAAATCCCATTCTGGAACCTGAACTATAATTTGACGATGCTGTTCTAGTGCAACATTCATCAGAAGTAGTGAGGATCAGACTTCGGAAAGCCCCGTTATCTGCAGGTTATGTATCAAACCAAGTATAGGCATGTCCTTCTCTTAGATGGTAATACATTCATGTCATTCTTGCAAACTTGTCTCCCTGACTCCGAGAGTGGTCCAAATGCATTTTATGGTGGCCCTGGTGCCAGCCAAACTGTGCTGGCCTAACTCCAGATTAATAATAATAATAATAATAATAATAATAACAACAACAATAAGATTTATATACTGCCTTTCTTAGGTCACCAGATTTCTCTAATGATTATAACTCAAGGCGGTTTACGTGGGCAGACCTTATTCAGAAACCCGAAGGTTTTTACAATTTATACAGAAATGTTCTATCTTTCAAGAACTACACACATACAGATGGATCTTTCTGGATTTAGTCCTTCTTTCTGGCCACCCGTTTGTCTTCTTGCTGGCTGATAAACAGCTTCCCTGCTCCCACCAGAGAAGCGGCTGAACTTCGGCACAACTCCCCCTCACACAAGGCAGCCGAAGCTCAGCTGTTAATCAGCCGCAATTAACAAGGTCTGCCGCTCACAGAGACTTCCGGCTGTCCCGAACTGGCGACCTTCAGCTCTTCAGCTCTTCAGGCAAACGGAGGCATTAACCCTCTCGACTAGATTAGAAGTGCACAGCAACCTAGCTCCATCCAATGTGGACATCTAGTGAGGTTGCTCTCTCTGGCTCTGTTCATGTGGCATCTGGGAGCATAGGCCTATGGGTCTGTGATGTATAATCCCCTTCCACACCATTGGAGAGCAAGCTGGGCTTTTCAGTCTGCAACCTGCATATTCCTACTGCTTCTCAGAGTCTTTGGACTGTGACTGAGGAGATAAACCATGCAGGAGACATAGTACATCCCTGAATATTTTGCTTACGTGCACAGTTTAATGCCTATCTGCTACATGTTAAGAATTTGAAATGGATTACTTTTGGTGGTGGCTAAGATTCATAATTTCTAAACTGTTTTTTGTGTGTGCCAGTATTAAGGTACTGATTTTTTCCCACTGTCTTGCATATTGCAGCTTTGAATGCTGGGATGCCTTCTGAAGATGTTGGGGTGTGATTTCATCATACTGAAAGGGCCAGGTATTTGTACATATAATTTCTTCTCCTTTGCATAGTGTTAGTCTGCATGCTACATCTGCTTTAGGAAATTTAGCTGGTGAATCCTTGTCCAGGTAGAGTCCATGATAAACGATTTTTGCAGTGAGAAGCTACATTTAACTTGCAAATTCCATTATGCTGTACATTTGCATGTTACATAGAGAAAAATGTGCCATAATTGCATGTGTGTGACTCTTGTAATCAAGCTTCCATGCTCGCCCATATCCATGCATGTGTAAAAAAAAACTGCAAATCTGTAACACAACTGTGCTTTAAGAACATAAGAGCCCTGCTGGATCAGGCCAAAGGCCCATCTAGTCCAGTTTCCTATATCATAGTGGCCCACCAGATGCCTCAGAGCACACGAGACAACAAGATGTTGCCACTCCCTTGCACCTGGCATTCTGAAGTAGCCTACTTCTAACATAAGGAGGTTGCACCACCCATCATGGCCTGTAGCCCATGATTTGTTCCCCTCCCACCCCCCACTTCATCCTGACACATTCTTGTGTTAAGGCTTCTGCATTGCCTGGATCTAATTTTGCTTGCTATTTGTTGGTGCTCGGAAAGAAAAACAGGTACAATGTTAACTTTTTGATTCTGGGAAAATGAAAGCATGTACACCCTAACCTTTTTAAAAAACACTTTCCTAGGAAAGGAAGAGAGGAAATTGGGCCGGTGGTCTTCTAAAAGCATCAAGCTTATTGATTACCTTGAAAAGAGCCTGCACTACAATGTCAACATACAGACCTGAAGTGAAGGTGGCTGCTGCTGATGGGAAGAGAGAGTCCAAGGAAAAGGAACTGTGTTGCTGAATATATCAGTATCACAGTGGGAACTTAACATTTGTTTTTGTAATGGTCTAATATGGCAAAACTGTCCTCTTGCATAGTTTTCCAATTGGGCAGTCCCACATTGGCAAAACCAAGAATGGTATTGTGAAAACCTTTGCGATGCACTGTTGGAGGAAGGTTTTTTGAATGTGGGTAGGACCCACATGAGGGTTCTAGTAGATGGTTCTTCTACCCATCCGCTGTATTCAAAATGCACTCTAAAAGTTGCATCTTGCTATTATAAGAATAATCCTTGGAACCCAAACAAGATCTGGGCCATCTATTTCTAGTGCGCGTTGGGGGATTTCTTCAGTGTGAAGATGTGCTGATCTTACTGCATTTTCATGGCTCTTCCTCTAAGGAAGTCTGAAGTTGGTTTGCATTTTATTCTTGAACCATTAGCCCAAGATCCCTTGGTGAACTTAATAACTGATTGGAACCCACCAAGATCACTTTTCAAGTGGCTAATTTTGCCTTAGTGGCTATGAAAATTCGTGCCAAATCTGTGTTGTGTTCAGGTTTTAATTGTTTACCGTTCTTTTTTATAACGTCGTGTATATGTATGTTTAATGTGAATGTATTTTGTTTGTCTTGCGTTATTTTGTGACGACCTATGGTTAATAGAATAAAATTTGACTTGACTTGATTGGAACCCGAGCCTTCTCAGGTGTGCCTCAACTCCCAAACTGCACAAGCTTACGTGCTTCCCTTCCCCCATGGCCTGATGAGATTTGTTGGATTTTGCCTTGTTTTTGAAAGTTGTGTGTTTACTGCTAATATTTTTAATGCTTTTTTTTTTTACTTACTGGTGGTTACATTGTACTTTTATGATGCTCTGTAGCCGCCTTGTGCATTTGCTTTGGTGTGGGGAAGGTGGGGCATAACTTGTTCAAATAAATACTTTTATTTCTAATAATTAGGGTCCAGTGCTCCTGAGGCTGCTGGAGACCTTGGGTCTAGTGTGTGTCTGTAGACATTTGCTAGACTTGCCCTAGAAGTAGAATTCAAGGGCTGTTCCCTCCAAACCTTTACAGTTACTCCAGGGTAGACAGGTGTGCAGTTAGTAGACAAAAGGCTGAAACTGCGTTCACATGTGATCTGACAGTAGTTCCCAAACCATCCCAGTGCCAACATTGTGACGCCAGAGCCTGCTGCTTTCCTAAGAATGCAGTAATACGTTGGGTTATTTCTCAGCCATTTTCCAATAGCAAAGTGAATCAGAAAGGGGAGAAAAATGCGATTTAAAACATTGACACAAGCAAAACTCGCACAGTCCTCCCCCTTTCCTGCACCCCATCTTCTCATATTTTCAGTGTGGCTGCTCTAGGTGCTTTGCCACCCACCTGAAATTGGCTCAGGACCCACAACTTGGGAACCACTGATCTAAGGCACACCAGTTACTAGAGAAGACTGGAAAATGACATTTTAATTGGGGTAAGATTGTTACCGCAGGTTAGCATTCCAGCTTAACAATTTTTTCAAACTGGGCAAGGGTGCTTGCAAAGTTTTTGTAATGTTTCAGAAACTTCCTGACCCACAGTTTGGGATACACTACACTCAGTATCAATCCACATAATAGCATGTACTATGTACTAATTTCTGTATTTTGGAATATGTATGCACGTACATGGAGACATTCCCCAGTTAAGAACAGGTTAGGTTCCAGATGCCTGTAAGACGTTTTGTTCTTATGTCATTTATCAGACATGAACATGTGAAATAGGAAAACAAATGAGTTAACAGTATACCTACTGTACTGTGCTCTCAGAGGCGGATCTACAGGGAGGGCAAAGCTCTAAGTGTTGCAAGAAGCCTTACCCTGTCATGTAAATCCCTCCTCTCTCTTGCTGCTGTAGCCAGTAAGCAACGCCAAGATGTTGCTTTTCCCTGTGAGGATTGGCTAAAACGGTGCAGGAGAGGAGTGATTTCCACCGCAAGGTACGGCTTCTTGCAAAACTTAGAGCTTTGCCCTCCCTTAGATCTGCCTCTGTGTGTTCTACATTCTGTGGTCTTGCCCTAAAAAGTGGGCTAATAGGACTTGATGGAGCATAGGTGTTCACACATCTGTGAACAAATGGTCAAGCATATTTGTACTGTTACCTTGAAAGTTCTTGAATAGAGGCGCTTCTGTACTCGGAAGTCGTTCCTATGGTGTTTATTAGAACTTGCTCTCATGTAAGTGTATATTGTATAACAGTGGTTCTCAAACCTTTCAGCACTGGGACCCACTTTTTTGATTGACCATCTGTCCGGGATCCACCAGAAGTGGTGTCATGGCCAGAAGTGCCATTGTTGTGACACCAGAGCCTGCTGCTTCTCTGATAATGCAGCAAAAAGTTGGATTATTTCTTGTCCATTTTCCAATAGCAAAGTGAATCAGAAAGAAAAAAGGCCTTTTTAACAACCTTGACACAAGCAAAACAGCCTCCTCCCTTTGCAGCATCCCCTTTTCCCATATTTTCAATATGGCTGCTTTAGCTACTCTGTGACCCACCTGAAATTGACTCATGACCCACTGGTGGGTCCTGACCCACAGTTTGGGAACCATCGCTGTATAAGACTGCAACCATCTGCAATGCTATGCACATATAATGAACTAAACTCTGTGAGACTGCATTAAGAATGCATAGGATTGTGCTATAAGTAGGGGTGGGTTTGTTAAGATATTTCCCAGAAATTTAAATAGACAACTTTTCCACTTAGACATAATACTGTGGCTGCATCTGCTGACACGACATTACTTGTATTATCTACCCAGTAAACTTCTAAAGCATTTAAAATTAATAAAAATGAGAACTTGGAAAGAGAATATAGAATAAGCACACATTACATCGCAGTTTGTTATTTGAATAAAGAAATTTGGGAAAAGGTCACCAAGGAAACAGCCCTAGTTATAAGCAAATATTTCTAAGCCTCTTGTAACCCCCTCTCCACCCTATGGAGTCCTGCAGCCCCCACCATAAAACCTAGACAACTGCTTTTTGCAGTGCAAAAAGGAAAAATGCACAAGACAGAAGAAGTTGCAGAGTTGCTAATTCGGACTGAAGCTTCTGGAGATTTCACCACCACCAGACGTAAAAGCTCTAGGCTCGCTTTCAGTAGCCTCCCGGGGGAAATTGCAGGCCAATCCTGGACAGTTGATAGCCCTGAAACCGATGCAGCTTAATTCAAAAGTAAATCCCAACGTGTTCCATGCAGCTTACTCTCAGGTAAGCGCCTATCCTTCCGGTAACCTGCTTCCTCGTATATCTAATATAAGGAATATAGATATATCTAGGGAGGAAGCTGTTGCAGTTTGCCAACAAGGAAGGAAATTATAGAATTACAGAAAATAATGCGGGGGGGGGGAAGGAAAATGTGCACCAAGGCAATGCACAATCGCTTAGCATTAGCCTTTGTGTGTGTGTGGGGGGGGAATGTTTCCTTCCCAGTTTTAATCTCAGTTTTGCGCTTGAGAGCGGGGGGGCGACGAATTTTCCTTCCCTTTTTTCCGGAGGAGCCGGTAGGCGGCGTGTTTTTTTTTCCTCCCCAGTTCCTCCTCCCACCGCTTGCCAATGGTATCTGTGCCGGGGCTCCTCGGTGCGCATGCTCCTTCAGGATCCGGACTCCAGGTACTGTGGGGCAGCGAGACTTGCAGGACTTGGGGGTGGGAGTTGGGAAGGTGAGTCTTCCGTCTGCAACGCGGCCGACTGGGATGGGGGGGGTCAAGTGTGGGGCGGCTGTAGGGCTCCCCCCCCCCCACCGCATGATCTGATCGCTTTTAAGTTGCAAAAAAGGGCTCGGCCTTGGCCCCACGTGGTCCGAGCAAGTCGCCCGGGCGGGGAGGGGTCCGGACGTTCCACGATGGAACGCTTAGTAACAATCTGGCGGGCGGGGGGCGCGCGCGCTTCGAACGCTCCCCGGGACAGGACTATCCTCTCCCGCGTCCGCACGGTGGTCCTCTGCCTGGCTTGCGTTGGTCCTCGCTAGGAAACTGTGCGGGGGAGGGGGAGACAGGGGAAACTCAACGCGGGAAATTCAAATTAAATCCAGGCCGCTTCCTGGAGGGATGGGTTGAGCTGATGTGTGGGGCTTGTAATGTAGGCTGGAGGTTGCGGTTGCAACATTGCACTGGGAATGTGTGGGGCTAATCGGAGAGGTTTTGTGAGGTTGATGGGCGTTTTCTTAGATGGGGCACGGCGTGCTGCCAAAGCTGTAGCCGCTTCCTGGAAAACTTCATGTCACCAATAAAGTTTAAGCTGGTGAAATGCATTTCATGCGGCCTGCTTCATAGTGCGGTCCTATGCCTGTTTACTTGGAAGCATTGCACAACGAGGCTGACTCCTTAGTGCATCCATTTTCAACCAGTGTGCCGCGGTTCATTGGTGTGTTGTGAATGGTCTGTAGGTGTGCCGTGGGCGTTTGGTTGAGGCTCATTTCTTAGTAGGGCCATTGGAGGAGGTGAGCTCCACACTAGCAGTGCGCCGTGCCTTGTCGATGGTCAAAACACTGATGGTGGGCCTTGATAATCTTAGCACCTTGTCAGTGTGCCATGAGATGGTTGACAATCACTGCCCTAGTGTGTTTGAGGATTGCGGCCTTAGTTTTGCAAGCGAAGCAAAAGTTGAACAGAAGGTATGGTTTTCTGACTTACTGGTATTTTGATGCCATTTTTCTGCCTACCTTGGGCCTGTTTGATTGATTGATTGATTGGGCCTTTAAAGCAGTTCGCAATGAGAAAAAAAATGAACAAGAGCAAAGCTCAAAAACAATTGCATTTTAGTTATCAAAACAGCACATAAAGCGATAAATGTGTTTTTACAGCGTGCTGGAATGGTTGCCTTCCAGGGACCAGGTGAGCCTCAAGAAGAACACAGTTCCACAGTCTCCGTACCGCTGCCAAGAAGGACCTGTCACATGTCCCTGCCAACTGATCTTCAGCTGGCATGGGATCATGTGTAGATTCCCCAAGGATGGTCTTCATGAGGTGGCTGGTTCATGGGATAGGGGGATCTTAGATGATTATTGTTCTTTAATTTAGTGCTGTCAAATGTACGTGGCTCTTTTGGTAGAGCAAAAAGATAGTTCCGTGACCCAAGGAACTTACAAATCTAGGTTAACAGAAGGGAGGCAACAGAAGGAGGGAAGGGGAATGGAGCAAGTGAGTTTTCAGATAGGATTTGGAGATTATGAGCGAAGGGCGTGTCTGGTGTTCTAAAAGCAATTGCTGGCACTTCAAATTGTTTGGAAATTGATTGAGATGGGTATTTGCATGACTCGGATTTTGAATTAAGCAAGGCAGGGGCACGGCTGTTCTCAAGAGCAGGTGCAAAACAGTGCTGTTAATGTTCTCCTTTCTGCAGAGTAACAGCCCAATCCTGAGCTGCCTGGGCACTGTGCTGCATCCAGGCAGCTGCCAGGGTCTCCTCGGGAGAAGGGGACGTTTGTCCCCTTCCCCCAGGGAATGCACTGCCTCTTGCAATGGAACTTGTCAACTCTCCGCCAGCTGTTTTGCCGGTGGAGAATCGAGCAACCTGTGTCGGACTGCATGGGCTAAGCACCACCCCTGCTTTGCTCCTCCCACCCATAAAGTGCCCATTGCCAGTGATGGTAAAACTTGCTGGCTCCACTGGAAAGCGCGCTTGGACCACTCTTGGAGTCAGGGAGCATGGCGCACATCTGTGTGCTGGCCTCTCTGGTTCCGAGAGTGGTCCAAACATCCTTTACGGTGGCCCTTGTGCTGGCCAAACTTTGCTGGCCTAACTGTGCCAGCCTAACTCCAGGTTAGGATTGTGCCCTTATTCAAACATCCTGTTTATTGGAATTGAAATAAAAGGCTCATTTAAGGATTTCTGAAGCCACAATGTATGAAGTCTTGAAGTGTGCTCTGTGTGTGTATGTCTTGTGTGTTCAAGTAGCCGTTTCCCTCTCACCCTCCTGCTTTTTTGGTGGTGCCGAGCTGCTGAGAGGATTGAACAGCTGGCCCTGGGGCCAGTGAGGAGCTGCACGTATGGCCTCTTTTTGTCAGGCACCAGGACAAGTGGTGTCTGAGGGAAGCAGCTGTGAAATAATGGAGCGCTGTACCTTGGACTTTGGAAAGTGCTTCCATCAGACTCTCAACAGTGGGAGTCCAAAACTGGTAGCATTAAAATTGAGGAGTGGGTAGCAACTTCTCAATTTTATTTGTTGCAATGAAACTTTATTTCATTGGTTGCATATCTTGGTTCATGGTAAGATATTGGGGAGTGCAGGTATTTGGTCCTCAAACTGTTGCAAGTTTTGCAGGAAAGAATACTGAGGGCACAATCCTAACCAGCTTTCCAGCACCGGGGTAAGGGCAATGCAGTTTGGAGGTAATGGAACAAACATCCCCTTCCCTTGAGGAGGCCTCCATGGCTACTACTGCACTGCAGGATGCAGCACAGGCCCCATTGGCACAGCTATGTCAGTGCTGGAAAGTTGGTTCGGATTGTGCCCTGAATTCCAACTTGCCATTTCGCTGATGCGCAGCTGAAAGTTTAAGAACCTAGGACAGTGATGGCGAACCTAGGACACGCGTGTCACACACCACAACGTTTGGGGTGACACACCAGCATTCACCCAATGCCTGACAAAAACTGAGTTGGTTTTACTCATTTTTAAACCGTGTCTCTTCTTCCTTTTCTCCAGTATTAAAACATGCCAAGAAAACGGGTGGTGGAAAAAGACTATGTTCCCAAAGTGAAGCGGACTAAAGGTGAGATTAGAACGCACAGTCAAATGCTCTTTGTGTCTGCATGCAGTTGTAATGTGAAGCTTTTGTTGATCTAAGATGTGCTTCTTTTCCTTTTTTTTTTTTTTGGAAGCTGCGTCAGATAATTTTTTAGAGGGAATACACTTGCTGCTGCTGCTGCTACAATAATAATAATAATAATAATAATAATAATAATAATAATAATAATAATAATAATAAATAATTAATTAATAAATCATGTGCTGTATCCATTTTTGTCACCATTTCACTTTTAGAGAAGGATGTTCATAGTTTATACTTGGTGCAAAATTGAGGTGTGCTTTTCAGTAGTTTCTTGGGTTGTGATCCAAGGGGCAATAAAAAATAACGGGTATCATTTTTTTATTCTCAAGTTGAACAAAGTACAAAGCAAAAAAGCATTCAAACCAAAGCTTTTATAGGTGTCACACACTCAGTAGCCTTCCATAAGAGAGTCATAAGTTCACTTTTAAAAGTTCGGATGTTGCATTAATACAGATTTCAGTTTAGACCAGTTTCCATTTAAAACTCATTACAGGTGCAGCATTTTTATCCGCGAGGGTTCGGTTCCAGAAACCTTTGTGTATGCCAAAAAATGCATTAAATTAAATCCTTTTAAAAATAAAGATGTCCCTTTAAATACAAAGACATCACAGTTAGCTTTTTTTAAAGCTTCTCTTACCATGGCTAGGAGGCTTAGAACAGATTATTATCAATTCATCAATTGAATTTATATGAGTGCTTCACTTTGCTCTGAACCAAATTTAATTACACTTCCCAGAATCCAGGGCAAGGGAGGAGGTCTTATCTCAGAGCTAATGGATAGTAATTAATGGCTGCATTGCCATGGTAAGAGAAGCTTTTTTTTTTAAAAAAAAAATTAAATTAAACAAAGGGCACCTCTTCCCTCCCTGCTGAGTCAAATCAGCGGATGGGAAAACCTCACGGATGAGAAGCCTGTACCCAAGCATGCCTCAGTATCCACTGGTTTGGTATCCACCGTTTCAGTTATCCATGGATACTGGGACTCCTATTAAAAAGATAAAAAGGTAAAGGTTTCCCCACGACCGAATGGTCTAGTCGTGACCGACTGTAGGGGGTGGTGCTCATCTCCGTTTCAAAGCCTGTAGAGCCGGCGTTTTGTCCGAGGACAAGCTTCCGTGGTCATGTGGGCAGCATGACTAACGCCATAGCGCACGGAACACCATTCCCTTCCCTCTGAAGTGGTCCCTATTTATCTACTTGCATTTAGGTGCTTTCGAACTGCTAGGTTGGCAGGAGCTGGGACAAGCGACGGGAGCTCACTCCGTTGTGCAGTCTTGAACTCCCAACCTTCCAGTCGGAAAGCCCAGCAACAGCGGATTAACCCGCTGCGCCACCACAGACGAATAGGATAATATTAAACAAATCTCTTCTTTTAACCTTATCAAAGCAAAACTATTGATGCTCCTCTATCTTTAAAAAGGCACCCCCAGTTTCCATGGTTTCAGGTATCCACGGTGGCATCCGGAACGGAACCCCAGTGGATGCTGGGGCACACCTGTACATGTGGCAGGCAGCTGATACCTGTGTGCTCATGTCTGCACCTGCAATCATAGTCTCGTTTCTTCTCCTTTTGTCCAGTTAGCCACTCTTCGCACCGCACAGAGCCCGGAGTCGTGCTGACCCTTGGGCAAGGTGACCTTGGGCAGTTGGGCCTTGGACCTGACGTGCTGGCAAGAAAGAGGCCTGCCCTGGTGAAGCTGCCTGAAAGGATCATCCAGGCGGAAGCAGGAGGGGTTCACACGGTGTGCCTCAGCGAGACGGGCAAAGTGAGTCTGAAACACTCGGGGACTAGGACCTGTGAGTTTGGCACTGTTGCCTGCGCTCGATGTGACCCCCAATGTTGGGCACAAGACCTGAGCTGGGTCCCAAATACCTGAAAGTATTGATGCCTGACCATGGGTAGAGGGGAAAGAGCAGAAGAGGAAGTGTGGTGGTGGCGGCGGCGGCAAGAGTAGTGGACTAGAATGTCAGAGACACTCTAGCCCACCATTCTCCTCTCCTCTGCACTTCTTTCTGCCCACCCACCCGCTTACGTTTCCAATCCATGGGGGGAGAGGAGGAGAGGCTGGAGGAAAAGTCCATCACAGGCCATATGCCATGGTGGGTGGTGCAACCTCCTTATTTTAGAAGTAGGCTACCTCCGAATGCCAAATGCAGGGGAGAGGCAATGGGGTGCAAGTCTCTTGTTGTTTTGTGTGTGTTTGCAGAGGCATCTAGATGGGCCTTTGGCCTGATCCAGCAGGGTTCTTCTGATGTTCTTAAGGTTCAGATTGGGTTGCAAGTTATTTACCTCAGAATTTTACCTCAGAAATTTACCTCAGAATGCCAGATGCAGGAGAGTGCTCTCTAAGGCATCTGGTGGGCCACTGTGAGTTACAGGAAGCTGGACAAGATGGGCCTTGGCCTGATCCAGTGGGGCTCTTCTTAATCTGTCAACGTTCTATGTCAACTTTCTGTTTCCAGATCTACACCTTTGGCTGCAATGACGAGGGTGCCTTGGGGCGGGACACTTCAGAGGAGGGGTCAGATTCCGTGCCGGGCCTTGTCGACCTGAAGGAGAAGGTGGTCCAGGTGTCTGCTGGTGACAGCCACACGGCGGCCTTGACAGAAGATGGCCGCGTGTTCATCTGGGGCGCTTTTCGGGTGTGTTGGCAGCTCTTCTTTGGGGGGGGGGGGAAACACACGTGCTTGGGTTCTTCCTGGATACCAGCCAACCCACTCTCATGATGTGTCTATTTGTGTTCAGGATGAGAACGGCGTCATTGGCTTACTGGCTCCTGTAAAGGGTGAGGAAGGGTTAGAGCCAGCCAATGGAAGCTCATTTCCTGTGGAGTTGCAGCTGGATGTGCCAGTCATCAAAATTGCCTCAGGTGAGTGCCAGGGAGTGGCACTGGAGTGTGTGTAGCAGGGGATGTCTATGGGTGTAAATTATAGTGACTGAGAGTGCAATTCTGACCTGGAGTTAGGCCAGCAAAGTTTGGCCAGCACAAGGACCAGTGTAAAGCACATTTGAACCACTCTCGGAGTCAGGGTGGATGGCGCACATCTGTGTGCTGGCCACTCTGACTCCGAGAGCGGTCCAAACATACTTTATGGTATCCCTTGAGCCGGCCAAACTGTGCCAGCCTAATTCCAGGTTAGGATTGCACCCTGAGAAAGGGTTGGGATTTGGATTTGCTTGCCTGGATTTGGAAAAGGAAGCTCAAGACTGCCCCTAGCTCATGTGGACTCTTTTGTATATAGGGGGGCACGGCCTGTATCCGCAGTTTCACTTATCCGCAGTTTCACTTATCCGCGAATGTAGGAGCGCCCCACGCCCACCTCCATCATCTCCATTAGCTTGTTGAAGACATACCCAACCAAAAAGTCCTACTTATAGCTGTGTGTTATTTTTTGGTGAGATTTCCCCCCCCCCCCAAAAAAAATTGCTTGATTAAAACAGCAAATTTCAGTGTTGTGTGTGTTTTTATTCAGATTCTTTAACCCCGCCAAAGGCGGTGTTTTGTGTTTTTCTACATTCTCATGCCAAGTTCTTATTTTTATTAATTGTAAGTGCTTTCAGAGTGTACTAGGTAGGTGGTATTGATGATATAGTGGCAGCAGATGTTTAACCTTCCCCTTTTTAATAGGCGTCCCAATATCCATGGATAATTGAAACAGTGGATACCAAATCGGTGGATACCTGTATTCACATGAAATGGCCACTTTTGCCACAGGGTGACGTGCCACACAGAACTTTGTGGGTGGGCTGTGTGGGTGCATAAGACTCGTGTGCGGCAGGTAGAGCATCTCTGTACCTCCCTCTCTCTGTGCCTTCTCTTCTCAGGGAGCCATCACTTGGCACTGGTGTCCACTGCAGGCAGCCTTTACACCTGTGGCTGTGGGGACAATGGACAGCTGGGGCGTGTGCACCCTGTCTTCACCGTCAGAGGAGGAAGAAGAGGATTGGGTGAGTTGCTTTGCTCTAGATCCGTTCTGCGGTGTTGGGGCAGTCTGGAAAAAGGAACTTCGATGTGCAGCTGGCTGGGGATTAGATATGCAGGCATGCCTCAATATCCACTTGGGTTCTGTTCAAAATGCCCCTAACACCCCACCACCACCACCACCACGTGAAACTGTGGATCCCTGAAACTGTGGATACTGGGGATGCCTTGTTAAAGTTAGGGGAACATCCGTGGTTTTGCTGCAACAAGATTTAAAAAAGTTTAACGTTCCCCTATCTTTTTAATAGGCACCCCAGTATCCATGGTATCCGCGGATAACTGAAACCGCGGATAACCAATCAGTGGATACCTGGGCACGCCTGTGCCCTGCTTTGGGAGCTGTCCAACTGAAGGCTGAGTTTGGAACGCTGCATGGGAAGTTCTGTGTTGTGCACTGAGACGCTCCTTTCTTTCCCTGTACAAGCAGAGCACAGAATGGTGAGGGAGGGGCGTTGGGTTCAGTAGGATTTAAAAAAAATGGACACTGGCATTTAATAAAGTTAAACCCAGCCATAGGCTTGTGTCTTCCTGGGTGTGTGTGTGTGTGTGTGTGTGTGTGTGTGTGTGTGTGTGTGTGTG
>JAJKFI010040577.1:0-24028 GCA_029204185.1 Lerista edwardsae
GCATATCTGAGGTTGTTGATGTTTCTCCCAGCAATCTTGATTCCAGCAGCTCAAAAAAGGAAGTGGGTGACCTCAATGCACTGATTTCACTTGACATACCCCAATGGAAGCATTAACACCAGACCCATGTCAAGATTAGGGCTCTTCCTCCGAGGCAATGGTATCTTTTGGTGTTTTACTGAACACTTTCATCCTCAATTGATTCACCGCCATTGAATGCTGCTAGGGCACTGGTCAGGGCTATTGGGTCTCACACATTGAAGGGAATGATCATTAGTGGTGAGGAAACCGTCTTTTAAGAAAACTTTCCCACCAATATCGACCATCTCACCGGGGAACTCTTGATAAACGTATGAAGAATCTCAAGGTTGTCCAAAAAACAGTCTGAAAACCACTGACACAGAAAATAGTAATACTGAATTTGATGGACTTGGCATACTATTGATGAAATTGTTCCTTTGATTCATTTTTTTTTGTTTTTTGCTGCTTTCTAAAAGCAACCTTTTCTCAAGCAGTGGACATGGGCAGAATGAGAAAATACAAAAAAAACCCAAATTATGGTTTATAAAAAGCAACCACATTAAAACAGCAAGCACGAAACATTCCAATTAAAACCAACACAGTCAGTCAATTAGAAGCCAACACAGGGCTTCAGTCAATTAGTTTCAACTGTATGGTTCCCACCTAGTTCAACTTAACAGAATTAGGCCCATATGCTACCATTGGGCTACTGCTGTTCCTCCTCATACTGCTGCTGGGGTTTCTGGCCGCACATGTATAGATGCCCTCACCTTAGCCAGAATTTCCCCATCCTTGAACCAAGAGATGGTGACATGAAGCTGTTGGAATGCGGTACAATTTAAGGTGACTTTCACATTCTCTGCACAATGAATACTGCAGGTTATCAACATTTGAAGACAAAAGTGAATGGGGGAGTTCTCGTAAGGGGAAAGCGCTCCCTCTTCCCACTATTGCTTTTTTAGGAACATATGTAAGAACATAAGAAGAGCATCACTGGATCAGGCCAAGGGCCCATCTAGTCCAGCTTCCTGTATCTCACAGTGGCCCACCAGGTGCCTCAGGGAGCGCACGAGACAACAAGATGCCTGCATCCTGTTGCCACTGTCTGGCACTCTGAAGTAGACGACTATTAATGTAAGGAGGTTGCACAACCCATCATGGCCTATATGATGGACTTTTCCTCCAGAAACCTGTCCAATCCCCTTTTAAAAGCACCTAGGCCAGATGCCATCACCACCTCCTGTGGCAAGGAGTTCCACAGATTAATTACCCACCGGTTAAAAAAGTATTTCCTTTGATCTGTTCTAACTGTCCCAACACTCAATTTTAGCGGATGTCTCCTGGTTCTGGTGTTGTAAGAGAGGGAAAAGTATGTCCCGCTATCCACTCTATCCATCCCATGCATCATTGTGTATGTCTCAATCATGTCCCCCCCGCCAAGACAGATCTTTGGGCCACTCCGCCCAATTTTCCATTATGAAAATTGACCCCCACTCTCTGTGTATACCTAGCTCCAATGGTGTCATGTAAATGATTTAAGAACAGGTACTCACTTTTGATTGGCACGTGTCGGGACCCGCCCACCGGAAGTGACGTCATAAGCCAGAAGTGATGTCGTGGCAGGAAGTGACATGAAAAAAGCCCTTTTTGAGGCCTCAGATGATTTTAAACTGACCCAACAGTTGCAACAGTATTCCACAGCACCCCCAGAACATGTTAAGGAGGCCTGGCATCATGTTAAAACCCCAGAGCAACTCATTTTTCAGTGGCAAGGAAAGGAAAGTCTCCGCTCGCTGCCTGCCTGCCTGCCTGGCTCTGAGAACATGCGGGCAACTCAAACATGCAGGAAATTCAAATGTTGCAGAGGGCGGAGTCGACGAGTGGGCGGGCGAATGGGCGGGGCCAGCTGTAATCCTAGAAACCGGTACTCGCGTACCCCCATGTACCCCCTGCATGACATCACTGCCTAGCTCCCATTTCAGCATGGATTTTGACCCCCTCCCTACATGCAGACTTCTCATTTTTAAGCTCTTAAAAATATGTATGTGCACTCATCCTTTTAAATATTGATTCAGTGCATTTAAAATAAAACACCAATTCAGTTTCTTAACCTTGAATGGCTGTTCTGCACAAGAATAGGCTGGTGTGGCCATAAGTTGCCAACCCATCAGCACTCTGCACTGTGTGTTGGTGAGATGTGTGATGCAAGGGTCAGGTGAACAGATCTGCATGGTTGCTCTTGAACTCATCTAAGCTACAGAATGTGGTCATCCTTCCAAAAAGAGAGGAGAGAGCAGATCTATTGCTCAAGAAGTATGTGTCCATTATCACCTTGGCCTGCACTTATTATCTGATGTTTTTATGACTTAGCTGTTCACATTAACAGAAGTGCTATTAGTACCACACTGCGCAGTGCCATGACTGCACCGGGTCAAAGGGTCACTGATGTCATTGCTTTCATTCCTGGTGTAATAGTGGTATGACTCAGGGCCCAACTAGCTACAAAACAGCCAATAAATTACCTCTAGTCTTCTGGGCCATACATGAGCATGATTAGTGTTTCTTATATCACCCCATCTGATATCACCCAATGACATCATGCTATTTATCTCATGAGCTAATTCTGCATGAACTCTCTTTTGTCCACTATGTCACACACGCCCCACATTGGTGCATCACTAAATTCAGGCATCACCTTCTGTTCTGATCTCTAGCTAAATGTCCAAGTCCAGTGCAAGTGAATACTAGTCTACAGACCAAAACATTGATGCAGTGGCGGGGATGGATGGACATTTGGTATGAAATCACCTGTGTTTTCTCCTTTAAAATCTTATCTAGTTGAATGAAGACAACTAAGAAACAACAGCATTGAAAAACCATGTATAACTTTGTGCAGAATATGCTTCCTTTTGGAAGGAACCTGGCTTGCTGCTGTCTGTTGCAGTTTTTTTAAAAAAGGAGCTTTCCTTGACTGTGATTATTGCCATATAACGAAAAAGAGTCTTGAACTGTAAGCAACCTAACTGCACTTCCTAACCCTTCAGCATTCCTAGGTCAGAGGCCAGCTGTGACAGTTGGGTCAGAGCCAACTCAAAGATTTCTGCTTGTTCCGACAGGTTCATTGGTGTCAACCCTTTTAACATTCTCAGTTAATGAGTGCAGCAGCCGTGAACTCCACAGAAACTGTGGCCAGGAATGGCAGCATTCCCCAGTGTATACAACGCCAACAAACCCCACTCATAAATTGCTGCAATAAACATACAACAAGCATGAAAATCTCAAATGGCCTCTATGGGACGCAACTTGGCCTTTAATTTGACTTTCACTTCTGCTTTTCTGGATAAAGGACTACAGCACATTCCTTTATTGCACTCTGGATACTGTACTCATTCAGCACTCCGGAATGTGTTGCTTTAAGTGACCATTTATATGCCTCTGCTTTTTTGCATTTTGCAGTGGATAGTTTAATTATGCATCTAATAGATACACAAGGCAGTTCTCTAGATTGTGAGCATCCAGTTCCTTGTACTGATTCAGATGATTCAGACCAGTGGTCTTTAACCATTTTGGGGCAAACTTTGCTGGCCTAACTGTGGCCTAACTGTGCTGCCCTAACTCCAGGTTAGGATTGTGCCCACTGGCATATATGCGCAACCACCAATGCACAGTTCACCCACATCACGCAGAATAACTGCCAGCATCACATAGCTACAGTCATGACCATAGTTGATTTTCCCAAACTATGACGTATTTGACATTTTCGCTGGTCCTAATAAAGGTGTTATTGTTACTTTGGGATTTTACCCAATAGACTGCCACAATTACCTGCAATTCTTGTGTTTTCCTATTAGTTGACAGCAACCTTTTTGTTTATTAAGGCAAGAACAGAAAGCCTTGGCTCTGCTGTTCTACCTGACTTGTTGAGAGCTGCCTGCCTCTTCCATGGTAACAGCATCCAGAGGGACACCCCTCCTAGCCTTTTTTTTTTTTTTTGCAGTAACAGCAACAAAAGAGCCTTGTGGCACCTTGAAGACTAGCAGAATGACGATTGTGTACGCTCTTCTGGCCTGGCAACCATTTCATTGGATGCCATCTGTTGTTTTGCTTCCTCCATGTTTCCAGGCATCTGGAAACAGCAGCCCACTGTCATGACTTTGTTCTTTGACTCATTTACAGCCACCATTCCATGTGGCTCTCAGCCAACTGCCTTTAACCATAGGCTGTCATTATCTCCTACCAGAATCCCATGTGTCCTATCAACCACTCAGCTAATCCATTCTAGAAGTGAACTGATCTACTTTCTTTTCTTTTCTTTTCTTTTGTTTGTTCCCTCCTTTCTTTGTTATGCCCTGGGAAAGTTAGAAAAGTACCTTGCACAACTTATCCATTGTCTCCTTATTCAGTGAGGTATTTAAAGGATCTCAAGCAGATGCGTCAGTCTTGGGCTCTTTTTATGACTCTCTTTCCTGCTGCTTGAGATAAGTCACACTGAAGGAAGCTTTTCTCGCATTTCTAACAAGGAGCTGGGAACTGGCCCTTCTGCCAGTTTCTGCCAGGACTTGCTGTGTGACCTCAAGTGTGTTCAACAGAACTCTGGCTTTCAATCTGGAATGAAAACAAAAGCCGGAACATTCAAAATGAAATTGTCTAGTTGGTTGGCCTACATATGCCTCCTGAAGTGGAGCTGTGCAGCCCGTCCCTAAGCATTTTTGCTCAACCTGGCCGGCACAAGGGCCACCGTAAAGTATGTTTGGACCATGTTGGGACCACTCTCAGAGTCAGAGAGGCCAGCACACAGGTGTGCGCCATCTCCCCTGACTCCAAGAGCGGTCCAAACCTGCTTTACGATGGCCCTTGTGCCAGCCAAACTTTGCAGGTCTAATTCCAGGTTAGGATTGCGCCCTGTATCGCCTCATCACATCAGAGTGGCAGGTCATCCCATTTTATAATGCTTCCAATTGTGAATAAAATCTTGCTGTAACTTGGGCAGTTGCTCTAACCCTGTCCTAACCATAGAACATCGTTCAGAATAAAGCTGGTCTGGACTTGTTTCTGTCTCTTTTTCCCCACCTCTATTCTTTCCAGGGTTGTGTGTTGATGCAAACATTGACTCTGCTGTTGTGAGACGTGTATCTTAAGAGAATGACTTACTGCAGGAAGGTTGTATACACTCTTCCCTGACTCTTTTTTGTCATGTAAAATTCCAAAGTAACAATAACACCTTTATTAGGACCAGTGAAAACATCGCCAAATACGTCCTAGTTTGGGATGTTGCACTCAGAAAATTAACTATGTACATGCACATGGGCCCTGGATGGCTGTGTATACCCCAGTGTACCAAGAGCTAGCATGTCCAGAGGGCATGGTGTAGCGGCTGCCTTGGGTACCAGTGTGGGGGCTGGGTGCACCGGGGAAGAAAGCAGCATTGAGCTGGGCCTTCCCACGCATCCTGCCTCTGTTAGGCTGCAAAATGGACAGATTCTGGAAGCAGGGGGCATGGTGAGACCGCGTGGAGGTGTGGTGCCCTGGGTGTGGTGCTCCTGGGGCGGGAGGAAGGCAGCAACACCTCGCCTTGCTGAGAGGCGAGTGATTTTGGCCCTTCCCCCCCCCCCACACCCTACCATCATATGCTTCAAAATGGATCCTGGCATGGTGTGGGGGTGGAGTGCAGCAGTGCACAGGGGTGGGGAAACAGGGAAGGGGGGCGGACTCCTCTTCTGTCCCTGGGCAGCCCATTGGCTGGGTCCAGAATTGCCCAATGGCACTCATGGTGCCTCTGATTTTTCTTGCACTTTTTTTCTTCTCAGTATAGATCAGTCAGGTTGCCCTGCCTCCCCTTCACTGCAAATAGAAGCAGGGGCTGGGAAACACTTTGCCAGCATGTCGCCTTGCATTGGATTTCCAACTACAGGCAACCATTTCAAGCCTCACAGAATTCCCGCCATTTCATCAGCCCGTTTTCCGCATTTGGGGGAGGAGCACAAAACAGGACCCCAGGACCCATGGCAGAACAGGCAGCGGTGTCATGCAGCCAGAACGCTGGGCGGGAGAAACAGGTGAGCATCCGCGGGGACGGGGAAGACAGCGAAATGGACCGGAACGCAACGGGCGGGCTGCTGCTCACCCATTTCTCCCGCCCAGCATTCCGGCTGCATGACACTGCTGAGAACAGGGCATTGCAGGACCTCAGGTCCAGCTCCCAGCATCTCCAGCAGCAGGGCTGGCAAAGGCTTCCACTCGAAAATGTTGCCCGTCAAGGAAATAGCAGCGGCTTTATTTTGGTTTTAATCAGAAAGGGCCAACTGCTCCGAACAAATCAAAACAGTGTGCGGCAGAGAGCTGGGGAAATAACTTCAGCATCCGTTCGAGGGCCTCGCCAGGCTGCCTTCCTACCTCCTTTTGTTCCCATCAATGGAAATACTTTTTGGAACGGGTCTAATTCTGGGGAAATTATTTTCACCTCTCGGACTGGGGTGATGGATGGTGGGGTACTGGGAAAATCATAGCTTGTGTGAAGAGAGTGGCATGTTTGTCGGGAGAGAAAGCCCCTGCTGTTTCTCCCTCCATTTTCTCTCTCTCCCTGACCTCTACAGCAACCTTTCTGTCACCATTCCCCTTCCCTCCTGGTATTCCATCATCGCAGCTCCTCCAGCTAGGAGGGCAAGGAGCTCCATCTATCAATGCCACTCACTGAATCAACAGCAGGGGTCATTTGAGGGAAAAACAAGCAGAGGTGTTTTTGCGGAAGCCGCATTGGAAGAGACAGGCTGAAGCCATCCGCGTGGGAATGCCAAAAAAAAAGAGGGGGGGCTGAGGGACATCCCGACAACTCTGGCCCTCCTCCAGCAATATCTGGCAAATGCAAAAGCTGCCCACAGGGTCCCAGGAATTGTGTGCCGTGGAAGTGCATTTGTTAACATTGGTCTTCATTCCGGGGTCCATTTACAAGCACTTAAGTAGAAGCACACTCCTATAGGTCAGCAATAATTGCATAAGCAGTTGATGTAGGAACCTATCCAGTGATGTCATGCAGGGGAAATGCGGGGGAACTCAGTTCCACTAATTAAAATTAGGGCTGACTCCGCCCACTTCACTCTCCCTCCTCCCCTCTCCCAATTCCTCTGCAAAAAGCTTTTCTTCTTGGTTGGCCAGCACTCAGAGGGTTAAAGGGAGCGACTCTGGATTCCTAGGGGAGAGAAGGCAGTGATGTCATTCAGGGGGAACGGACCAGAACGGGCATTCCGGATCCTAATGGGCTCCGTGGCTGGTTCCGGGTTCCCGACAAGTGCCAATCAAAAGTGAGTTCCTGTTCCTAAATCATTTGAATGACACCACTGAACCTATCCTTGGAAAGAGGGAGTATATATGGAAAAACTCTACAACAGTGGTAAGAACTATGTACCTCTGGCAGCTAAGACAGATATTGGGTTCGATCCTATGGCCCTTTTCACTGTTGATACTTCAGTATCACCAGCTAAAAATATTGCAAACGTTTCTGCAGCACTGCTGAGGGCTCCACCACCCACGCTGGACCCAGCACCATTAGCACTGGGCCTCAGTGCCCTGGAGCCACCGTCCCACGGCTGACCGCAATGTTACTGGCAATGCGGCTTTTGGGGGGCCAGGGGAAGGTGGGGAAGGGCAGGGGGAAGGACTGGGTGGAGAGGCCCCCTGCCACATCCTGGCAGCTGACACTGGCCATAGCTGTAGAGCTGTCCTTGGTTTTGCTTTGTGAGCCTGGAGGATCTCTATCGTGGTAAAAACACTGACCTCGCCTGAGTGAGCCCCCCCAGGTGTGTGTGAGCGCACACACAGGTACATATGCTCAAAGAAGACAGGCGTGCTGTCCTAGGTTGTGTCTTGCATACAAGTGAATGGATACCATTCAGGGCACAATCCTAACCTGGAATTAGACTGGCACAGTTAGGCCAGCAAAGTACTTCATGGTACAGCAAAGTACTTTAACATACTTTATGGTGTCCCTTGTGCCGGCCAAACTCTGCTGGCCTAACTGTGCCAGCCTCACTCCAGGTTAGGATTGCGCCCTTAGTTTGATGGGGAAAAGTGGCCATTTTGCAGGGTGGGGGTAGAGAATCTCTCCCTTACACAGAGAGCAAGAACAAGAGCAAGAGAATAAAACTCCAGGCATTGTGTAATGCAGCCTTCAATGACACAGACCTTGCAGGGGTTTCAGGTGAGCACATATTGTGCTGTCACAGGGGACCTTATTTGATATGCACACCATCCCTAGTGCCTGCTTTAATCAGAGGCACTTTGCTAACATTGAATAAACAGCATTGGGGCAGTGACCTTTGGCAGGGAGGCTTCTGTTGCCTTGGGTAACTCTGCCCAATCAATCCTATTTGACCCAGACAAAACAATGCACACATCAATCTGGTAAACCAAACCATTCTCTGAGAGGACGCAGATCCCATTCACTTGCAGTGGCATACTATTCCATCTTGGCTGATCACAAAGAGCTCTGTTAACTGTTCACCCAGAGTAATGGTCCTGCTCAGAAAGCAAAAAAAAAAAAAAAGAGTGCTGCAGCCATGCACATTATGTGCCTCTGAATTTCCCTTTAAATATTCAAAGAAAGCCTTGAGGGGGATACAAAAATAAAAGCAAGGGGTTACTACTGCCTTCCTAATGTGCATGCTGCATTCCAGGTCAACATCTTTTAGGCTCCCCCTCCTCCCCCTTGGCCATTTCTGAATACATGAGGAAGAATGCAGAATGCCGGGGCCAGGGAAATGCTTAATGAAAGTGTAACCCAGTGCAGAGGGCAAAATGGTGCCCGGAAGTGACATCACAACAGGAAGTGACGTCACAGTTGTATTTGCATTTTCTCTGGTGTTTTGGCCGTTACGTTTTGATCGAGTAAAGATACTACACTCTGGTTTGTTCTATTACATTCTGCATTAAACTGCTTTCCAATGATATATAAACATGATGGTATTATTCATACATACCAAGGTTGTCACCATTTTGGCCACTAGTGTCAAGCTCAGCTTGTTGCCCCCCTAAAGCTTGTTGCCCAGTGCAATTGGACCCCCCTGCACTTCTTTAGCCACACCGCTGGCCAGGGCCAACTGAAAATGGTCTTTGCTGCTGGATCATCACCATCATCACTCTGTTCTCTCTCTCTGATATAATCTGCAAAATTTATGTTGTGTTTAATGTTTTTACTGCTTTTGGCCTCCACATTTACAACTCACCTTATGCAGTTTATGGATAAAATAATGAACAGTTTTACAGGGGATTAATTTAAGTATCAGAAGAGGCTCTTTCCAGAGGTACTGATACAAATAAACCAGCCACCTTGTGGGAAAGATTTTTTGGCAGCAGCAGCAGCAGGGGCATAGCTAAAGACGTGCAGGGGAGTGCAATTGCACTGGCGCTAATGACTTAGCGCCAACGCAACCACGTTGCATCAGCACTACACAACCCCTGGGATTGTACCCTAAGTGTGAGATAAACTCAGTGGGGATCTGGGAAGGTTTCAGTCAAGGCGAATCAAGGAACTCCAATATACATTTGAGCAGGGAACAGGACCCAGAGCTCTGGATGGAATAGAATAGAGAACGTGGGCCTCAGGTGGGCATGGGTCCTCATCCATAACCCAACTTGATTGACCCTTGATACCACCCCAGCCTACAACTTCTGGTACTCTCTCTTCAAACTGTAAACTGCAAGCCATTTTTCCACTCCTGTAGAACACTGCTTTCAAATGCTTCTCTCTTCAGATGGATTACTCATTCAGGATTAATGTCTCCTAATTATTAGCTCCCATTGATGAAATTTCGTCCAATCCTATCCGAGTATTAGCAAGTAATCTGCTTCACAAAAGCGGTCTCCCAGGAACCAAAATGCTGTGTTTCTTTGGGCACCTCTGAGTCTAATCTCTCTCTCTCTCTCTCTCTCTCTCTCTCTCTCTCTCTCTCTCTGTGTGTGTGTGTGTGTGTGTGTGTGTGTGTGTGTGTGTGTGTGTGCATGCACGCGCTGCATAGGCTCCGCAATGTCTGGACCAATCGACACCAAACTTGGCACGCAGACACCTTGCAGCCTGGCGACAAACGCTACGGGGGTCGCGAGGGGGGCCTGAACGTATGTATGTATGTATGTGTGTGTGTGTGTGTGTGTGCATACTTCAGCTGATATGTGGTGCCCTGAGGCAATCTATTATGATGTCATTGCTGATGTCATGTCACTCTGATTATGACATGCAGAGTATAACCTTTCCAGCACCTGAAGTATTTAAAGTGTTGAACAGCTGCTGAACAGAAGTCCTGCAGAACGGATCTGGGATGTTGGGATCTGGGAGAGGGATGTTGGGATCTGGGTGACACTCCCCATGCCGTTGGAGTCCAGGTTCAGGACCCCCTCAACATGAGGGGCGAGAAAGGGTGCGAAACAAAACGTCCGCCATGCCCCACTGGAACGCCTGGAACGATTGGCTGAGCTGATTGGTAATTTGGTAATTTTTACCAATTTTTACCTCGCGGCCTGGCGACAAACACTGTGGGGGTCAGGCCCCCGGGGGTGGGGGTACGCGGGGGCCCTGCATAAAT
The DNA here is from genome assembly GCA_029204185.1 of Lerista edwardsae. Lineage (NCBI taxonomy): Eukaryota > Metazoa > Chordata > Lepidosauria > Squamata > Scincidae > Lerista > Lerista edwardsae. The sequence goes on from JAJKFI010040577.1 coordinate 10,593, forward strand.
CGGTCAAAAACAGCTGTAATCGGCTTTGAATCTGTAGTTTCCGGGGTCACAGAGGCAAGCAGTGACACTCCCGACGCAGTGGGATTCCAGGTTCGGGGGCCCCCTCGGCGTGGGGGGGGCGGGAAGGTGTGTGAAACAAGACGTCCGCCATGCCCCACTGTGACGCCTGGAGCGATTGGCGCCAGACTCGGCACGTGCGTGCCTTGCGGCCTGGCAACAAACACTGGGGGGGTCAGGCCCCTCTAGCACCCCTGGGGGGGGGTGCCCCGGCAGCAACGCTTCTGAAGCTATGGGAGTTCGGGTTCGGGGCCCCCCCACGTGGGGGGCAGGAAGGGGTGCAAAATGAGACGTCCGCCATGCCCCGCTCCGACGCCTGGAGCGATTGGCGCCAGACTCTGCATGTGCATGCCTTGTGGCCTGGCAACAAACACTGTGGGGGTCAGGCCCCCCCCAGCGCCCCCAGGGGTGGGGGTGCGCAGAGGGCCCCATATGAAAATGGTTGAAAACGGCCAAAATCGGCGTCGAGTCCACAGTTTCCGGGGTCGCTGAGGTGAGCGGCGATGCTCCCATCGCCGTTGGAGTCCGGGTTTGGCCCCTGTCAGCGTGGGGGGTGAGAAGGGATGCAAAACTCATAAATTCTGGAAGATCATTTTGTTACCCGGGCAACGCTGGATAACAAAAAGCTAGTATGATAAATAAAACAAGTCGTTTTGTGTGACAATCTGGACAGGTATGGACCTTCTAAGAGATCCTAAGGGAGGATTACACCATCTGTTCCAGCTTTATTGAGGTCACTTCTGCACATTACGAAAATGCAACACCTGTGCAGCTCAATTGTCTGCATTTTTTTCTTAAGGCCAAGATGCACATTACTTTAAATGTGTCATTAAGAGGCTGCCTCCAGCCTTGCAACTTCTCTTTTTAAAAAAGCAAGAAAAGCAATTTAGCCATGGGGGCCCCTAAACCATATCAGAATCACAGTGTATGGGGAAGGGGAGTTAATCCTTTCCCCTTGCATACTTGTCTTGATGGAAGTCACACACTTCCTCAGCTGCTATTTGCTCCCAAATAGCTGTGTTGAACAGGGGCTTCATTTTACTTACGATTACTGGGCTGGGGCATCTCCCTTATGAGGAACGGCTGAAGCATTCAGTCTAGAGAAAAAGGTGCCTGAGGGGAGATATGATTGAGACTTACAAAATTATTTATGAGATGGATAGAGTGGATAGAGGGAGGTTCTTTCCCTCTCTTACAACACCAGAACCAGGGGACATCCACTAAAATTGAGCATTGGGAGAGTTAGAATAGATAAAAGGAAATACGTTTTTACCTAGTGGGTAATTAATCTGTGGAACTCCTTGCCATAGGAAGTGGTGCTGGCATCTGGCTTAGGTGCCTTTAAAGGGGGATTGGACAGATTTCTGGAGGAAAAGTCCCTCACAGGCTACAGGCCATGATGGGTGGTGCAACCTCCTTATGGCCCATTGGCCATAGTTTGAAGTTGCCTGTTCTAAACCACAAACAACTTGGGGTGTTTATACTCCATATTGTCATTTGTTATTGTTGTTGTACTTTTCCAGCCACTTCACCTAGGAGACATTTCAGAAGGATTTTTACTAGGTAATTATTCTGGAGATGCAGACGCAGCATTATACAAAGTGAAGCTGCCCATATTTTGACTCTTCGTCTTTATGGACAATAACAAAATATATCCGAGCCAATCAAAGGCCCTTAAGCCTGAGCTCTGCTATGTTTCCAGCCCTGCTGAAGATGCAGGCCGTTCATGCGAGAAATAAGCAGGCAGAATTGTTCGAGATAATTAGTTTGTACTCCACAGTCCCGTCACAATTCTTGGCACTGTTATACATTTAATAAGAACAACACGGGCTGTTACACCAGGAACAGTGTGCACATACCAGCCCATGCAGCAAACATTATGCTTTTTCATTTGCATGTGAAGCATTCCGTGACTAGTGATATCAGGTCGATTCTGGGGGAGGGAGGAAAGAATGTAAAGTGAGCCTGAAGACAAGAATTGGTGTGCAGAATCCACTCTTAAAACGGGTAATGTGAATGCTCTTCAACTCATTACGGCTTGAAGCTCTTCACTTTTATTTCTTGATCAACCATTGGCCGTAAAAGAACTCCACGGCACATAAAGACATCCATGGTGTGTTTCACTGGGCAAAAAACTAAATCAACTGATTTGTTCATGCTTTTACCATTAAAATCAGGATGAAGTTGTAGCCATAAAAGCAGGAGTTAATTGTAACCCCTACAATGAGGTTTGTGGCATCTTAAAGACCAACAAATTTATTGAAGCATCAGCTTTTGTATACAGCAGGCCACTTCCAGCCCAATCCTATGAACTGTAAGTGCTGGTGGAATGCTCGTTGTACCAGCGCAAGTTGCTGTAAAGCATCTGTAAAGTGCTTTCTGGCAGTACATGAACTAGTGCACTGTGGAAGTGCCAGTGGGCAGGAGGTAGCTGATTCTTGGTCTTCTGCCAAAGGAGGTAAAATGAACATAAGAACATAAGAACATAAGAAGAGCCATGCTGGATCAGGCCAAAGGCCCATCTAGTCCAGCTTCCTGTATCTCACAGCGGCCCACCAGGTGCCCCAGGGAGGCATGAGACAACAAGATGCATCCTGTTGCCACTCCCTTGCACCTGGTACCAGTAGCCCACCACCTTTTTAAGGAGGTTGCACAATCCATCATTGCCTATAGCCCACGATGGACCTTTCCTCCAGAAATGGCGGGAGAAGGTGGAATAGGAGTGGGAAAGGAGCAAAACTGTGTGGGGCGAAAGGCTGCAGGATCTAGCAGTGATGGCATGTGCTGGATCCTATCCCTTTTTCTGCTGTATCCTTGCCCCTTTCTCTCCTTGGACTTGCATTAGCAACATTGCTAGTGTAGGTTCAAGGAGACCCATTGCAGAGCAGGAGACTTTAAGGGGAGTTAATTCCCCTTTCCCTCCTGATCTGCACCCCTTCTGCTGGGTTCAGTGCATCCATTTTTGGCACTACTGCACCTGCTTGGGAAGGGGTAGGAAAAGGAGGCACAGATGTAAGAAGTGAAATCCTCGATCGACGTGGGTGGGGTGTGTGCACGCAGAAGTATTGAGAGGAAAACACTGAAAATAGGATGTTCTCAAAGTAAAATGACAGAATGCAGAAGATCTAGTGTCCGGACAAGGTATTCACGGTAACAATTCCAAACTGGTGATAACAATCTCCCAGGAAGAGATCATTAATTAATGCTGTTAATTAATGACCCAATCATATCCTTCAATTAAGAACATAAGAAGAGCCCCACTGGATCAGGCCAAAGGCCCATCTAGTCCAGCTTCCTGTATCTCACAGTGGCCCACCAGGTGCCTCAGGGAGCACACGAGACAACAAGATCCTTGCGTCCTGTTGCCACTCCCTTGCAGCTGAGAGTGGTGCAATTACAACGTTAGAAGTAGAAGTCACCTTGCTAAAGGTTACAGCATCATGGGAAATGGTGCCCCACTGCCCAGAGCTCCAGAGGGTTGGCTCTGAAAGGTCAGTGGTTCTGTGGGCATTGGGCAACCAGACTGCACTGACCCAGGTTAGGAGGGGAGGATTGTGGGCAAGAAGAGGGGAGGTTTGGGGAGTAGGCTGAAGGGGGTGGATCTGAAGGCTGAAGTGGTAAAACCATGCTGGATCCTAGGCCCCATTTTTCATTTTGCCCCACTCCTTCCTCACCTCAGTCATATGCCATCAAACTATCTAGCATGAGTCCAAGGAGATTCATAGGTGACCAGAAGGCCTACCAAGGGGTACATCAAAAAATTGGCCTTCTGGTTACCCCCCCCCCCCTTTCCATAACATGCAACATATGATCTGTTGGCACATTTGTACGTTATAGCCAGTGGTGGATCTGATTTGTACGTTATAGCCAGTGGTGGGCCTGGGGGGGGTAACACCCACCACCACCCCAGCCATCCCCTGTTATCACTGAGAATAAGAAGCAGCCATGAGGGGCAAAAAGGTGCCCCACACAGCCACTTCTCTTGCTGGCTGTGGTGCTGCAGCAGTGCCCAGCTGAGAAGCAGCCGTGCAGGGTGAAAATGCACCCCACTCGGCCACTTCTCTGGCCGGCTTCAGCACTGCAGCAGGATGATGATGTCACTGTAACTACTTCCCTGGTGGGGGGCGGCCAACTGGGTGTTTGCCCCTGGGCGGGGAAACCCCCAGGTCCGCCTCTAGCTATAGCGTTGGGAGGGATAGGCTTGGTAACTCTAATGTGAGAAAAATTATTTGTCTCAATTGAGACCAGTTATGGATGATGGGAATTGCCATCAATGCTTTGAAATGTTTCTCTGAAAAACTGTCTGCAGCAGATGTCCTGGCAAGCCCCTACGTAGAGAAAAAAAAAAAAACCTCTGTGTGAAACCCTATTCAGTGTAGACAATACTGAGCTAGATGGACTGCTACAGCATAAGGCAGCTTCATACATGTATATATTCAGCTGCAATGCATATTGTGCCAGAAATTGCACTGTTTTACAATGGGGCGAAGTGTGAATCCTAGGGCATGGTGCTAAAAGTACCGCTGCTTTCCTTGCCAACATTTCATAGATAATGTCGTGTATTGGTAGCACTTCAACGCCTCTTCTTAGCCTGACCCCGCCTTTCTTCCCACAATTCCACACTGCTACGGACTCATCTCCATCTGCTGTTCATTGACTCTGCAACTCTCAGTTCTGTGCTGGCTTCCGAAGAAGCATATGTTAGTAAGTTTCCTGCAACCGTTGAATTAAAAAAAGAAAAGAAAAATTAAGGATGTTTACTAGACTGTTTGATCTGACAATAAATCTGGTTTTATTTATTATAGCGTGCCCAAACAAACAAAGAGAAATTTCTGGCAGTGTAAAGACTAACATTTATTGTGGCATCAGCTTTTGTGGATTACATCCCACTTCATCAGATGCATGAAGTGCTATTCTCATTTGACAAATGCACACATATGTGGTTGAAAAACAAAACCTTATGGCCAAGAGGCCATGAAATGCAAAAGGTGCAAAGGCGTACAAGATAAACACCGCTCCCTCAACAGATGCTATTTGAGCTCATTCAGCAACATTTAATACCTGATTAGATGATTATGGGGGTTATAAGGACAGTACTATCTTGATATTTGGGGTCCAATTATAACTATGTACAGTATAGTATAGAGTCAAAATTCATTGCCTGTGCCAAACAGGGTGTTGGACTAGATGACGTCCAATATCCCTTCCAATCCTAGCATTTTATGACCTCCCATCCCACAGACTGCCACCCTCCGATGACTGCTGCCCCCCCCACTCACCTTAAGCTCCCATTGCGCACTGACAGCAGTCTAAAAACTCCAGAATGCTTTTGAACAATACTTCTGGTTTTCCAACAAAAACCAGGAGTTCTAAAGCCTTTAGAATGTTTAAATTCTTCAGAAAGTGGTTAAAACAGGTGGGAGGGTAGAGCCACAGCCCCCCCCCCTCTCTGCCCTGGTGTACTTACCCTGCCAGTGACTGTTCCCTCCCAGTTCTGCTCCTCCTCCTCCTCCTCCTCCTGTGTGTCCGTGTGCACTAGGCCAAAGCATTCCTCTATTCTCCTTCACACTTCCTCTAATGACCCACATCCTGTTCAAGTTCAAGCACTGATTCGATAGCAGTGATGATGATGATGATGATGATGATGACAGAAGCAGGCATGGGTGGAGATGGCAGCCACTGTTGAGATGGCTTTTGGCATGGCAAGGCACCACGCCACACTAGGTAAGTAGAGTCAGCAGCATTTAGTGCAGATCCTGGACTAGGCTGCCCCCCCCCACAGTTGGGTGCCCAGAATATCCACACAAAGGGGCACTCATTTTGCTAATACTGGGAGGTAGGGTTAAAAATGGAGAGGCAGGGCCAGCCTTATATTAAGCCAATGTGACCAACGTTGGGTCCCCCACTTTGGGGGGCCCCACACCAGTGCAGCAAGCAGATCGCCTGCTGCTGCAGATGGGATTTCTATGGGCTATAGATCAGTGGGTGAGCAGAATAGCTTTACCTTGGGCCCTTCCACGAGCCCCTGCCTCTGAACAGCCCGAAATGGACCACCTGGAAACAGTTGGCAATGATGTCATCATGTCACTAACAACTACTTCCAGATGCCACCTGCAGCTCCACAAGCACATTTCTTGGTGAGTGGGGACCCCGCGGGAAGGGTGAGGAGCCCCACAGGAATGCCCCACATTGGGCCTCACCACTCCTGTGGACAGGAATATATCCTCAAGCAGCTTCCCTGAATTATTTAACAAGAAGGCCATTCGACTAAGTCTTGCAATGATATTCTTGCACAAGACTTAAAAATGAGCTCTTCCAACCATAAAATTACTAATTGGTCTTGCCTTGCAAAAAAAGAAGAAGAAGATAAATAAAACGAATGTCTCATTACTGTCAAACGTTTGATTTCTTGTTTTATAGATGGGTAAAATGAACATTTTTCAGTTCTTCACATAAGAAATTCAGGATGTCATTTCTTTTCCTGGAAGAAATTGTTCCAAGTTGATTGTCACAATTTCTGGTTTTAATAGAACTTCTTTCAACCTGGCAATAAATGTACTACTTCTCCTGAAGACCAAATGTTGCCAATTGAGTACTGGAATGTTTTTTTATTGTTATTACTAGCTTTTTGTTACACGGCGTTGCCACGTAACAAAATGTTCTTCCGGAGTTTATGAGTTTTGCACCCTTGTGGCCTTCACCGCTCGTCTCGGCGACCCCGGAAACTATGGACTCGATGCCAATTTCGGCTGTTTTCGGCCGTCTTCATGTGGGGCCCCCTGTGCACCCCCACCCCCGGGGGGGCTGGGGGAGCCCAACCCCTGCAGTGTTTGTCACTAGGCCACAAGGCACGCGCATGCCGGGTTTGGTGCACATCACTGAGGCATTCTAGCAGGGCATGGAGGACGTTTTGTTTCGCACCCCTTCTGGCCCCCCACACCAAGGGAGGCCCAAACCTGGACATCAGAGGCATCAGGTGTTGCCACTCATCTCGGCGACCCCAGAAACTATGGACTCAATGCCGATTTTGGCCGTTTTCGGCCGTCTTCACATGGGGCCCCCTGCGCCCCCTGCCTGATGCCAATTTCATCTGGTTTTGACCGTTCTCACGCAGGGCCCCCCACGCACCCCCAGGGGCGCTAGGGGGCCTGATTCCCGCAGTGATTGTCGCCAGGCCGCAAGGCATGCGTGTGCAGAGTCTGGCACCAATCGCTCCAGGCGTCTCAGCAGGGCATGGCGGACATCTTGTTTCGCACCCCTTCCCGCCCCCTATGCCAAGGGGGGGTCAAACACGGACTCCCACAGCATTGGGAGTGTTGCCGTTGACCTCGGCAACCCCGGAAACTACAGATTCAATGCCAATTACGGCTGTTTTTGATTGTTTTCATGTGGGGACCCCCTGTACCCCCATCCCCAGGGGCACTAGGGGGGGTCCTACCCCCACGGTCCCCAGGCCGCACGGCATGCGTGTGCCAAGTTTGGTGCCAATAGCTCCAGGCATTCCAGCAGGGCATGGCAGACGTTTTGTTTAGCAGCCCTTCTTGCCCCCCACGCCGAACCCAGACTCCAGTGGTGTTGGGAGCGTCACCACTCATCTCGACGACCCCGGAAAGTATGGACTTGATGCCAATTTTGGGTGTTTTCGGCCATCTTCATGTGGGGCCCCCTGCCCCCCACCCCCAGGGGCGCTGGGGGGGGCCTGATCCCCTGCAGTGTACACCCAGAATCCAATGGCATCGGGTGTGTTGCCGCTCATCCCGGCAACCCTGGAAACTACAGATTTGATGCCAATTTCGGTCACTTTCGACCAGAGACGTCATCCAGGTGCGCCAGGAACGGGAATGCCTGGATGATTGGCAGCCCTCCGCCCCTATGGCAGAGGCCAGCCACACCTCCCTGCGCCTCCCTGTGCCTCGAATCGCTCTATTTCAGAGCGATTTGGATGCGCGGGAGGGCAGGCGGGCCCAGGAGCAGTTCGCCCGTCCTCGGGAGAGGCGGCGCGGCCCGGGCCCGTCCGCGGAACTAGCAGAACGGCATACCGGGCCATTCCGCCAGGATGACACCACTGCTTTTGACCATTTTCATGTGGTGCCCCCCCACATTCCCCTGCCCCCGGGGGCATGAGGGGGGCCTGACCCATGCAGTGTTTGTTGCCAGGCCGCAAGGCATGTGCATGCCGTGTTTGGTGCGCGTCGCTCAAGGCGTTCCAGCAGGGCAAGGCGAACATTTTGTTTCGCACCCCTTCTCGCCCCCCACACCAAGGGGGGCCAAACCTGGACTCCAGTGGCGCCGGGAGCGTTGCTGCTTATGCCGGCGACCCCGGAAACTACAGATTTGACGCTGATGTTGGCCATTTTCGACTGTTTTCACATGTGGCCCCCGTGTACCCGCTTGTGACCCCACCCCCGGGGGCGCAAGGTGGGCCTGACCCCCGCAGCGTTTGTCACCAAGCCACAAGGCATCTGCATGCCAAGTTTGGTGTCAATCGGTCCAGGCGTTGCGGAGCCTATGCGGAACATACACACATACATAATACATACACAAAATTACCAAATTACCAATCAGCTCAGCCAATCGTTCCAGGCATTCCAGCGGGGCATGGCGGACGTTTTCTTTCGCACCCTTTCTCGCCCCTCATGTTGAGGGGGGCCCAAACCTGGACTCCAATGGCGTGGGGACATCCCTCTCCCAGATCCCAACATCCCAGATCTGTTCCGCAGGACTTCTGTTCAGCAGCTGTTCAACACTTTAAAGACTTCAGGTGCTGGAAAGGTTATACTCTGCATGTCATAATCAGAGTGACATCAGCAATGACATCATAATAGATTGCCTCAGGACACCACATATCAGCTGAAGTATGCACACACACATACATACATACTGTGGAGGCATGAGGGGGGCCTGACCCCCACAGCATTTGTCGCCAGGCCGCAAGGTGTCTGCGTGCCGGGTTTGGTGTCAATCGGTCCAGGCGTTGTGGAGCCTATGCAGCATGCACGCACACACACACACACACACACACACACACACACACACACCCTTTTTTATATAGATAGATTATTAAAAAGAATTTCATGTAATGGTTAGAGCTGGGAAGGAGAAAGATGGACTTCAGGCTCTCTTGCAGTCTCTACTGCTCTTTAACGTTGTCAGGAAAAGGAAAGAATGAGGGCGCAATCCTAACCTGGAATTAGGCCAGCAAAGTTTGGCCGGCACAAGGGACACTATAAAGCGTGTTTGGACCACTCTCGGAGTCAGGGAGGATGTCACACATCTGTGCTGGCCTCTCTGACACAGAGAATGGTCCAAAAATACTTTACAGTGTCCCTTGTGCCGTCCAAACTTTGCTGTCCTAACTGTGCTGACCTAACTCCAGGTTAGGATTGTGCCCTGAGTCAGGAGAGAAGGAAATCTGGCCATGGGGAAGAGGGTTTGCACCTAGTGATTAGTGTACATGCACCCCAGGGCTGGCTCCAGAAGTGGCGGGGCCCAATGTGGGGCATTCCTGTGGGACCCCCATACTCCTCACAGGGTCCCCCACTCACCAAGAAGAGCACTTGTGATGCCACACAAAAAGTGTGGCATCTGGAAATAGTTGGTGGTGACAGGTTGACGTCACTGCCAATTGCTTCCGGGAGGCCCATTTTGGGCACTTCAGAAGCTGGGGCCGGTGAGAGGGCCCAAGGTAAAGCTGCTCTGCTGGCCCCACTGACATACAATCCTGAGAGATCCTGACTGCAGCAGGAAGCAATATGCTCACTGCACTGGTGCGGGGCCTGGTGTGATGACATTGGTCACATTGGCTTAAGGCCGGCCCTGATGCACCCCTTCCTGCTCCCCACTTTCTCTTTATTATATTAGTATCTGAACAGAGAGGGGGAAAAAATCTTTCCACCATCCCTGGCTATAGAGACCAGGCAGAGGAGGGTAATAACAAAAAACCAAAAACCAGTATCCCAGGTGAACCCTGAACACCAAGAATTCTTATTAAAAATCAAAGCCACGGTAATGTATGCAGGCAAAGAAATGTGACAATCCACTGAATTACTCGTGAACATGAACTGGGCAGACAAAGGATAACCTGTCTATTAGAAGTCTAACTGAAAAGGGAATTAAACAATATGGAAAAGGAAAGGGGGTAATAAAAGCACAAGTAGGCAGAGCTGTAAAGGACTCTAATGATGCCTGAGGTGAGGAAACATCATGATGTCATCCACTGCATCACAGCAGTGCCACCGCCCTGCCCCACACCCAGAGTCTGTAATTGCTCCATTTCAGAGCCAATCAGATGCAGAGGAGGGTGGGAGGGGGAGGGCGACATGGGGAGTTAGCTTAGGCACCCATCTACAAATGGCGCCCTAGGCAAGCACCAAGTGTCGCCCCACAGACGTTCCGCCTCTGCAAGCAGGTGGATAGAAAATGCCTGAGCTTGACTGGAAAGCCCAAAGAAAAGGTTTCATGACATGGACACAATAACCAGTAACATTCAGCAGATGACACTGGGACTGACAAAAAACTAGCCCAGAAACTCCAGGAAAAATAAAGTTGCAACGTTTGTATTTTTTGTTCCAACCAGGGGTATGGTGAATGGCCTTTTGTTATGGATGACTCTTAACATTCCTGCTTATCATGAAATGTTATGCTTGGCCAGTGCTTTCCTAGAGAAATGGGCTATCCCTAGTAAATCATTGACCCCATTTTTTTTGGGGGGGGGGCCCTTTGGGCCTGCATTCTAAAAGTGTTTGTTTTATGTGAATGGATAGCTATACTTCAGGGTTCAGCCCTTTCCCCGAGCCTCTAGCAGCTCAGTATCTGTGTGGGAAATGGATGCATCTTTTCTCTAGAAGTACACATGCATGCATATGAATACCAAAGCACTGTACAGAGCATTTCACATGCTGGTGGGACAAATGTTGAACTGTTGCAGTGGCTTAGCTAGGGCATCTGTTACCTGGGTCCCAAACATGTTTAACACCACTGCCTCAGAAGTGCTTCTGGAAGCGTCTGAAAGGCACTTCCAGGTTTTTTGTGGTTTTTTGGCCAAAACCGAAAGTACTTTTCTAAAGTCTGCAGGAGGTCTTCTGAGGCCCAAGGAGTCTGTGTGAGTCTCTGCAGGTCTCAAGAAGGTTCTGGATCCACCATCGAGGAGGTGGGTTGGCACCACCCAGGACCTGGTAGCCTGGGCAATTGACCTCACAGCTCCCCTTAGCTACACCATTGAACATAACATAAGAAGAGCCCTGCTGTATCAGGCCAAAGGCCCATCTAGTCCAGCTTCCTGTATCTCACAGTGGCTCACCAGGTGCCTCAGGGAGCACATGAGACAACAAGATGCCTGCATCCTGTTGCCACTCCCTTTCATCTGGCATTCTGAGGTAAATTCTGAGGTAAACACACTGGTGGAGTCAAGATTCTCCACAGCGTTTATCTTTAACAGCCACCAGAACAAGATGCTCCTCTTCAGACATGTACTCATAGGAATAGCCCCACTGGATCATGTCAAAGCCCATCTAGTCCAGCTTCCTGTATCTCACAGTGGCCCACCAGGTGCCTCAAGGTGCACATGAGACAACAAGCTGCTTGCATCCCATTGCCACTCCCTTGCACCTGTCATTCTGATGTAGCCTACTATTAACATAAAAAGGTTGTACAACCTTATCATAGCCTATAGCCAACTATGGACTTTTCCTCCAGAAATCTGTCGAATCCCTTTTTCAAGGCATCTAAGCCAGATGCCATTACCACCTCCTGTGGCAAGGAGTTCTGTAGGTTAATTACCTGCTGGGTAAAAACGTATTTCCTTTTATCTCTTTTAACTCTCCCAACACTCAATTTCAGTGGATGTCCCCTGGTTCTGGTACCGTGAGCGAGGGAAACGAACATCTATCCCTCCCATGCATAATTTTGTATGTTTCAATCATGTATGTAATCAAATCAACTGTTGTTATAACCCAGAATAATGACATCACATTGCTCTTGTACTGCTGACCTTTGGTTTTTGGAGCTAGTGCTTCGGTGAAAAATACTGATAAAAACATGTTTCATCTGGGCAGGAGGGAAAGACCACCATGGAGGCTTACTGGAGGCCTTCAGTACCTCACACCTGGCACTGGGTGGGCAGAATGCTTACTCCTTTGCTTCAAACAGCAAAATGCCTTGTGCCACCCTTGTCTTGACCCTGAAAGAAAGACAGCAAAGTACACTGCTCCAGAAAGAGCATTCCAGACATGGAATTCTACACCTGAGAAGGCCCTAGTTCCCATCACACTCAAAATCCCCTCAGGTTGCTAGGAGCTGATGCAGGATCCTCAGTAAAGATCTCAAAGGATAGGCAGGTTCACTGACTGGTTGGTTGGTTGGTTTTCAGGTGTGAAATATCTAAGTCCGGCACTAGTTTCTTATTCCACACTTTGCAATTCCTATGGCTTGTTTCTTCTTTCAGCAGGAGCCTTTTCCTGCAACAGTGCCATACAGGATTTTGGAAAATACTCAAGATTTTCGGCCAATATACTATACATGGAATTCTCAACCAAGACCTTCAGGTTTTACAAACAGACATTTTTGAAGGAGCCCTTTGTGAAACTGACTGTTCCTAAATTACTGAGGCATGGACAAAACACTGTTGAGAAATCTGCCTGAGGAAGGAGCTGGCTGGTTATCTCACAGAGATTATGGAACAGCCGCTGAATTTGCTGGCGTGAAATTAAAAGGGCCATCAGTTTACATGATTCGGGGCAAAACCTGGTGATTATGAACATTGTGTGCCTTCTTCTGAAACACTGAGCCTTGCAGGAAACGCATTACTGAGCCTAAGGGAGCAGTGCCTCCACTGTAGCATGGGGTGCCGATGGCACTGTGAAAGAGAGTGGAAATACATCACCTAGGAAATGAAGACATTAGCCTTGAGCTGGAGTGTTTTCGCCACGTTCTGCTAAATCCCCTCTAGAATCTTTCTCTATAACAGTGGTTCTGTTACACTTACTGCTAAAAAGGAAACAGAAGCAGAAAAAAGGAATCAATTGTTGCAAATTTATTTCTTTATGGGCTGTATCAAGAGCTAAGTTACTCCTGCTAACTGGACTAGAGGCACTTTTTCAAGTGGTGTTCCTCTTATATTTAGCACGGGGAGAGCAATTGTCCCTCTTCACCCCTGCGCAGTGTCTTTTCTAGTGGCTGCTGCTGCTGGTGTTCTGCATTTTTTAGATTGTGGGGATAGGGGATAGGGAGCCATTTAACTATTATTACTATTTGCCTGTAAACAGCTTTGTGAACTTTGTGCTGAAAAGCTGTATATAAATACTATTGATTGATTGATTGATTGATTGATTGATTGATTGATTGATTGATTGATTGATTGATTGATTGATTGATTGATTGAT